>CM057099.1:30322614-30452614 GCA_029959045.1 Taenioides sp. WSHXM2023
TTTTTCTGAATCAACGCTTGACCCACGTTGCAGTGGTTTCCTCGGCATTCCTGATTTTTGGATTAGCTCCGCCTCCTCCTCTCTTTCCTTTCTCTCTTTCGCGTCAACTTCCATCGGCTCTTCCTCGATCAAACCGCATTTATTCCCGTTTTCCTTGCGGTTTTCCTCATTGGTTTGGATTTCATTCAGAGACATTCGTGATCCGGCAAATTCGGTGTTGATAGGCATGGGGATGAAGGGAAGCTCATCGATGTCTTCGTCAGAGTCAGAGGAAGAGGAGGGTAACGCAGATCCTTCCACAGAACGTTTAGGGGCCGCGATAGAAATGTGGTTTGAAGAATCACTCAGTAAATCCGGGATCGAACGCATCACCATTTTAGATTTGTAGCTGATTAAAGAACGCTGAAAGAGTCAAAACAAAATACATACAATTAGTACCAAAGGTTAAAGGGCCCATGCCTAACCCTAACCCTAACCCTTTCTGATCTCTGTTATAATGTTTCCTCATCACCAACATTGTGTTGTGTGTTGTGTTTTGTTTCATTCACACATGTTTAACACACAAATCGTGTTTATTTAGGCTGCGTTCTTCTCTTAAACAGAAAGCACTCTGTTCCACCTTTTGATATAATGTGATAATACAGTAAATGCTCCACTGTGTTTTTAAACTCTATAAACCTTCACTTGAGTGATTTCAGCCCTGGAACTGCCAGTCTCTATTCTCTATTGAACAAAAGGTAGCTGTTAACTTGAAAACACTTCATGACATCACAGGGTGGAACAGAACATTTTGAAGATGTAAAAAGGCTAATAATGCAGGGTTTCTCAAACATGTGCGAATGAAACACCTCCACAGAATCCATTTTGTGTAATACAGGACATAAGGTGTGTGTCAGATGTTGTCACTATATTAATTCTTATACATTGTTCTCACCTGCCATTTCCTCCGAGCCACAAACTTCTTCAGAGCTTCTGTGCTGATGGCCTTTCCTTTACTCAGCGCCTGGAACAAAGGTTCAAGTTTAAATCCAAAATAAACGTAATATAATAACATTAATAAAAGGATATGATATAGTGAAATCTCACCTTGAACCAGGGGTGTCTCAGACAGTCCTCAGTGTTTGGTCTCCTGTAACAACAAATACAATATGTTGACCCAATGTACAATATGGTTGCTAGGTAACAGTTATGGAATTTCTTATTGGCACTTTGCAACTGATGTCATCAACATTTTTGGGGGTGTGATGCTAACTGTAGGCACTGCTCTGTCTAAAGCTCTGTTACTCAAGTTCAATTTTAATCTGAGCTTTATTTTTACACAATCTGACCATAAAGAACTGACTTAGCTGGAACTACAAGGGGTGAGCTGATTTGTGCTGTTAAACAAGTCTCTCTCAAACAACATTACAGTCACAAACTAGCATTAGCCAACAGTTTTTCAGTTCGTCACTTTCACCTTTTTGTTGAAAATCAAACTCCTAAACAGGACCATGAACATTCATATTGATCACAGGCTCCTAAAAATGTGCTGTTTAAATCCATTTTGTATTTTTTCTTGAGCTGTGTGTAGAATCCCTCAGTCGTCCAGGTAGAATCCATGGCAAAAGGAGAAATTTAATTTGTCAACTGGACAGAGTTTATCTGGTCGAATACGTTTCACAGCTCATCCAAGCTGCTTCTTCAGTTCTGGTCAGATGCTGGCGGACACTGCTTTATATCTGCTTGAAGGGAGGGGCTTAATTACAATGAAAATTACTCTGAGACAACACATATTTATTTACAGTTTCAGTTAGTCAGGTGAGTCTATTCAATATGGAGTGGGAGTGGGGGAGTAGTTAGCAGATCCATTCAGGGCCATGATGGGTGTTTTCACACCTCTGGACATGTCCTGGCTAGTCCCATTGTTTTCTCTGTTTGTTTTGATTTAGGTTTGAGGATAGAGTTATAGATGGGAGACAAATGATGTCTGAGACCCCCATTTCTGTTCAAGGAAGGATTCTCTTTCTTGACAAAAATAGCTTCTTTAACTCCCCTCTCAAACCAGTTCTTTTCTCTGGCCAAGATCTGGACCTCGCTGTCCTCAAAGGAGTGGCCTGTGGCTTTTAGGTGGAGATGTACGGCAGATTGCGGCCCACCCTGGTTTTCCCGTCTGTGTTGATACATCCTTTTGTGAAGTGGCTGTTTTGTTTCTCCAATGTAGCGCTCACTGCAGTCTTCACTACACTGAATGGAGTAGACCATTTTCTTGAGTTATCAGGCAGCGTTTGCTAATGTGTGCACTGTGTCACCATGGTAACTTCTGAACATTCTGCCCTAGACATACATATAGAATACCTTCAGCGTCAAGATGTTCATCAATAGAGGAATTTTTGGCCCAGTGTACAAGGTCATACATTGTATTTGTACATTTTGCACTTCTGTTGTTCCAGTCTGAATGACTCACAGCGTGTCGGGGACCAGCAGTTTGATGATGAATCCTTTGGCTTCTCGGCTCAGGTCCGAGAACATCCCCTCCTCAAACGCCACGTTATAGTTTCTGATGTTTAAGAGCGAACTGCGGTCATCCTCCCCCGCAAAAGGAGACACGCCTGTCAGGCTAAAAAGCACAACAACAGAACATAAGGGTATCAAACCGATAACCAACGGAACATATCAAACATATGATCAAATTAAGAACAAAACATAAAAATATGAGACACACTCATCTGGCTTAAAAAATAAACAAACAAAAAATAGACAAAAATTCATTACAGGGGATTAAACCAGTCTAAAATCAGGTCTAAATCAGAACTAAACCAGGATTTTAAACGGGCCAAGGCCAGGACTAAACTGGGACTTATCCAGAGGCCTGTCCTCTGAAGCTGGCTGAACTTATTCTGGATAATTTTCTCTTACCCGGATAGACTAAGCCTGACATGAGCATCTCTGGTACTGCTAAACCAGTTTAACCGAAAAGTTACTGCTAACCCTCTAATCCAGCTCTGTACAGGCCTCAAGTATAAAATGGGACTGAACAGGTGCCCTCCCATCCTCCTGTATCCCTGTGTCAGATGCCCTCCCATCCTCCTGTATCCTGATGGGGGCAGGTCAAATGTTTCTCGTTAATCTGCAGATGGTGTGGTGTGTCAGATGCCCGACAGAAATGATCAGGGAAAACACTGACTTCTGGAGATTTCTTCCTGTAACTTTTCCTTACCAGAGATAAGTGATGACTCCAATCGGCCTGGAAACAAGAAAACACAAATGAGTCTTCAAAATAAATGATACATAGTACTAGTAATCGTTAATATTGTAATATTTGTACCAGATGTCGGTAGCTTTGGAGACTGGAGTTTGGTTGACAATTTCAGGAGCAACAAACTCCGGAGTTCCATATTTACAAAACTGCATCTCCTCCTGAGAAAACTCCAGAGCATTCCCAAAGTCACAGAGACGGATCTGGTCTGAGTGAACATCGGCCATCAAGATGTTATCAGGCTGAAGAAGAGAGGGTGGAGAGAGGGAGAGAAGAGAGAGCGCAGGAATTGAGAGGGAGAGACAGGAGCGCAAGAAAGAGGAGAAGAGAGATGGAAACGAGGAGAGGAAAAAGGGGCAGAGGAGAGAGAGACAGAGAAAAGGGTAAGAGATAGGTGAGGGGAGAAGAGATGACAGGGTAGGGAAAGAGTGAGAGAGGATTGAGGGAGTAGAGAGAGGGAGGGGAGAAAAACAAGAGACAGTCCTTATGTGATGAATCTGTATTTAATACATCTTTTGCTATAAAACAATATATTTTTGTCCCATTGTGTCCAAACACACCATCATCTGTTCAAATAAACAGCATTAAAACCTGATGCAACACATTTTAACCTTTGAAATTTGTATTGTTTTCATTTTTATTCTGCTGTGGGGGTCATGAGTCCATTGGTTATTTTGCCTTGTATTTGATCTGTCTTGTGTCTCTCTGCTGTACCTTGATGTCCAGGTGGATGATGTTGAGGTGGTGCAGATAGTCCAGACCCTCCAGGACCTGTCTGATACAAGAGCACACCTGCGGAGAGAGAGAACGGAGGAGAAATGACCTTTGACCTGCATTACGTCACTCATCTATAAGTGATCAAATATGGAATCTCATCAGATAAAACTCACATCTGACTCCAGGAGCGAAGTCCTCCTGATGAACCTGTCCAACAGCTCCTCATGACATCTTCAACAGTTAAGGACAACACATACTGTGTACACAGTACAAATGATCATAACAACAGGGTCTGTACCAGGTCTAAATCAGGACTGAACCAGGTCTAAACCAGGTCTAAATCAGGATTGAACCAGGTCTAAACCAGGTCTAAATCAGGACTGAACCAGGTCTGAAACAGGTCTAAACCAGGTCTAAATCAGGACTGAACCAGGTCTAAACCAGGTCTAAATCAGGACTGAACCAGGTCTAAACCAGGACTAAAGCAGGACTAAACCATATCTAAGCCAGGTCTAAAATAGGTCTTAAAACAGGACTAAACCAGGACTTAACCAGGACTAAACTAGGTCTAAATGTTGCCTCTTCCAGGATACTTCTCAGTGACGATAATGACAGCGTTTTTCTTCTCGAAGGCATCGTGGTAGTACAGTACCCTCTGGTGGTCGAGTCCAGACAGGATCCTCATCTCCCTCAGAGCAGAGCGCTTCCTTTTGGCCCGAGCCGAGATGAATTTAGCCGCAAACTCTGACTTATCCGACTTCTGCACCACACGCTTTATGTATGAGAACGCTCCACTGGGAGAGAAGAGGAGAGGGACTAAAGCAGGACTAAACCAGGGCTAAACCAGACCAAAACCAAGACTAAACAATGGCTAAACCGGGGCTAAACCAATAATAAACTAGGTATAAACCAGAACAAAACAAAGGCTAAACAATGGTTGAACCAGAACTAAACCAGAACTAAATCAGATCTTAAACAGGACTAAACTAGATGTAATCCAGGAGTAAAACGGGACTAAACTAAATTAATTAACCTACCCCTTTTCCTCCTATGGTGCTTATAAAACTGAAGGCACTTATGTATGACAGCAAGATCATAATCTTACAATAATAAATAATAATCTAAATAAACAAAAGGAAAAGAGGGTCCTCTTCACAAAAATTGTAAAGAAATTGCATTTTTAACCTTCTACCAGAAAAGTTACATTGTGGACCTTTAAATTACTCACTTAGAGGTGAGTTAACTGTTGTCTCTCATTGTCTGATCTCCATGTGAGTACTCGTAGTACTTTCTTTTACCTCTGTGTACTTTCTTACCGTCCGATCTCCTTGTGGATGTCGTAGTAGTCGCTGAGGCGGCGCATTCTCCTCATGATGGTCTCCTCGTCCTCCATCTGCTCCTCCTTCACTTTCACTGAACACAAAGACATGACAGTTTTAACACAGAGACATGACAGCGTTAAGTGAACACAGAGACATGACAGCTTTAACAGAAAGACATGACAGTTTTAACACAGAGACATGACAGCTTTAAGTGAACACAGAGACATGTCAGCTTTAACACAGAGACATGACATCTTTAACACAGAGACATGACAGTGTTAAGTGAACACAGAGACATGTCAGTTTTAACACAGAGACATGACAGCGTTAAGTGAACACAGAGACATGTCAGCTTTAACACAGAGACATGTCAGCTTTAACACAGAGACATGACGGCTTTAACACAGAGACATGACAGCTTTAACACAGAGACATGACGGCTTTAACACAGAGACATGACAGCTTTAACACAGAGACATGACGGCTTTAACACAGAGACATGACGGCTTTAACACAGAGACATGACGGCTTTAACTGAACACAAAGACATGACAGCTTTAATTTCAAGTAGTAGTGGTAGTAGTAACAGTAGCAGTAGTAGTAGCAGTAGAAGTAGCAGTAGCAGTAGCAGTTGAAGTAGTCCACATACCCTGGTGCACAGTGAGCTCGGCCTTACTGGACACAGAGCCAGTCTGGTTTCTTGTGTGCAAGTGTACACCAATAGTAGCAATAGAAGTAGTGGTAATAGTAGTTGTGGTAGTAATAGCAGTAGTAGCAGTAGCAGTAGTAGTGGCTGTAGTAGTAGTACATACCCTGGTGCACGGTGAGCTCAGCCTTACAGGACACAGAGCCGGCCTGGTTTCTCGCGGTGCAGGTGTACACTCCAGAGTCTTCGGGCCGAGCGTTCAGAATCACCAGAGAACACTCACTGTCGTCATATACAAAGGTGTAATGACCGCTCTCCGCCAGCAGGACGTCATTCTGTACAACACACAACACATGTACAGGGTCAGTCCATAGACTGGACAAAGAAGTGGACTAAGAGAGTAGGGTTCGGGTGCAACCTAATGAAGCTCATTGAGGCTAGCAGTTATAGCGGCTATTGTGCATCCCGGAACCATATTTGGAAATCTCAACACGAAATCAAAGAGCCAATCAGGAGTGAGGCTGTTAAAGGTACACGCCCTCCCCCACTTACACCGCTGGTTTGGAAGGAGGCGGGTACTTAGCAACGGCGCTGTCATTCAAACCTGTTGCTAACGATAGAGGGAGCGACCTCAGGGAAAACAGGCATCGGATTGAAAATAGTGAAGGATCATGTAGAGCGGGTTAATGCGAACATTTTAAGACCAAAATGTCGAGGCTCACAGCAGCAGGTACAGAGAGAGAAGCAATGTTTTTTCAGTACAAGTCAATTGCAACCAGAGCTCGGAGCAACCACTTGCCATGCTCACTTTCTGTTTGGAACGCAGCGGTGAGGATGTTAGCGATGTCCATTTATATATATACAGTCTATGGGTTAACACTAGAAGTCCCAGAGAGGGGTCATTTGACATTTCTACCTTTAGAACCCAGAGATGGGTCAGTTGACTGGAAGGATTTTAGCTAACATCCCGTCTTCAGCTGCGAACAGCTGCTTTTGTTTTGTAAACGAGGCCATTACTGGCGCACCCCAGGAGGGCGGCTGAAGGGGAGACACTGTAGACTCTTGAAATGACATTTGTTTTGTACTTCTTTGGTGTATTGAATATGGTGTGGTTTGTGAATAAAACCACAAAAACGGTCCATTTCTTTTATTTTATTTATTTCTCAAATTAAATGTGTTAAATATTTATGATATATTCCTCCTCGACAAAAAAAAGAGGACCTTCGATAAAAAAAGTCAACATTTTAGAATGCTATAACAAAATGATGGATTAATATTTGTAAAAAAAAAAAAAAAAAAAAAAAAAAATCACTATAAAAGGTCCCGCTTTTTTCTTTTCATACATATGAAAAAAATACTATTTTTCAGAATTTTTAACCAACTTTGCCAACTTTCTAACATATTGTTCATGTACCTTATGGCAAAAAAGCACAAACAATGAATAACTTTAATTATTTAAAATGGAATTTTTTTTGTCCTGGTGGTACAGCCAGGGGTCTGTGAGTAAAATGACCAGAAGCATTAGTGCCTAAGTCAAGAGGACTGAAATGTCAGCATGACAAATATACAAAGAACAACTGTGATTTGTTTCCAATGCTTTTTATTTCTGTCAAAAAAAAACAAAAAAAAAACAAAATAGTTACAAAATACAAGTAATAAAACAATTCCACACATATTTACATATTTACAGTAGGCTACAGTGGCATGTCCTTGTTGTGTGACTGGCATCTCAGCAGTCCGTCTGCACTGTCAAAACATACTTGGCACTGCCATGGTATCTCCCTCCTGCATTTGCCACATGTGTATTTGTAGCAGTCAATACATCTCACAGTTGTGCAGTTGTTCATGCATCGATGGTTGACCTGACACTTCGCCCTTTTCCCAGGGCTAGGTGTGGGAGGTTGCTGCTGAAGCAGTTGCTCCTTGTGAGCCTTCTTCTTACTCACATGACAGTTAGCCAACTCTCTCGCAAGCTCCAACCAGGAAGTCCACCCGTCTCTCCTGCACCCCGGTGCATGCCTTATGAACAACATAAGCATTCTCTCCCCACTGGGACGACTGGGGTCCTTGCCAAGATATGGGAGGACATTGCAGATGTACTGTCAAGTTGCAAGCCACCCAAAACTTGATGCCAAACTTGTCAGGTTTGGTTGCAGTGTACTGCAGGAAACAGCAGCGATTCTTTGACGGGAAAAGCTGTTCATCAATAGTGATGTGTCGACCAGGGTTGTAGGATGCGATGCAGTTATTGACAAAAGATCCCCACACATCAGAAATTGCAGCAAACTTATTGGTCTCCACTCGCTCACTGCGTGTGAACATGCCATCAAACCGTAGGTGTTGCATGATGTCTTGGAAGCGGTTTCGGGCCATAGCATAGCCATTCTTCTATTTGTTGAAGGTGAAGCAGGCAACTACAGTGCATCAGGAAAGTATTCACAGTGCTTCATTTTTTCCACATTTTGTCATGTTACAGCCTCATTCCAAATTGTATTAAATTCATCTGTTACCTCAAAATTCTACACACAATACCCCATTATGACAATGTGAAAAAAGTTTTTTGACAGTTTTTGAATTTATTATAAATAGAAAACTAAGAAATCACATTTACATAAGTATTCACAGCCTTTGCCATGAAGCTCAAAATTGAGCTCAGGTGCATCCTTTTTCCACTGATCATCCTTGAGATGTTTCTACAGCTTCACTGGAGTCCACCTGCGGTAAATTCAGTTGATTGGACATGATTTAGAAAGGCACACACCTGTCTATAGAGTGTATGCAGTTGACGTCACAGGTTTCCCCTGATCCACTTCCGGCGGTCCAGATCTCCGTAGGCCGCCATAGTAAACACACTGTTCAATTCTAAATTACGCGTCATAAAGTCACAAAATGCCCGAGAAATGTTGTGCCTATCAGTGTTCTCAGACAAGGGACAAAGATAAAAACATTCAGCTGTACAGGATTCCTGCTGAGTCTGATCCTGATCGCAGAAGTAGGTGGATTGCTGCGATTAGACGAGCCCATCATAAAACTGCTGACAAGCCCTGGGAACCAACCAAACACTCCAGGCTTTGTAACAGACACTTCATATCAGGTGTGGTTTGATTTTATCTTTACAATTTTACTAGTAGGTCAATCACATTGAGTGGTTTCACATTTGGAAGCAAGAAGACTTAATTACTATTAATACAGTGTAACTATCAGATGTTGCAGTGTTTTTCTATGTTTTTGCACATAGCTATCACTTTATTGGTCTTTATTCACAAAGTTTTAACATATCATTTATGTTTGTATTATTACCTCCGCCAAGGAGGTTATGTTTTCGCCTGAGTCTGTCTGTTTGTTTGTTTGTTAGTTAGTTTGTTAGTTTGTTAGTTAGCAAGATAACTCAAAAAGTTATGGACAGATCTTGATGAAATTTTCAGGAAATGTTCCTAATGGTAAATCCAACAGATGATTAAATTTTGGTGATGATCCAGAAGAAATCCTGGATTCTGGATCACTTTAAAAATTTCGTTAGCATTGTGTTAAATGGGGCTTGGCGGAGGTCTGTGCTCTCTTGAGTGCTTTTCTAGTGTATGTTTGTCTTATTATATATTTATTTATTATTCATTTAATGGTTAATAATTAGCCATATGAAAACTTTAAATTTATACTCCCCGGTGAAGTGTGATGGGAAATTTATTAGATAGTTGTAAATATCTGGCCACTGAAGGTCTGGGACAGAATCTACCGCTGTTAGGGCTGTAAAAAGGACCTGGGGCACACTGTAGGGGTCCGATATGTTCAGATTAGCAAGCTTGTCCTCATATCTTTTCTTCTGATTACTATCTAGGTGATTAGTGAAGTCAGTATGAGTAAAAGACGGCTTTTTGTTGTCACTAGAGCACTGGCGGTCATTCATGATTAGACCGTCAATATGGCGGATTGACAACTTCCTGTCACGTGACTGCATACACTCTATATAAGGTCCCACAGTTGACCGTGCATGTCAGAGCACAAACACCAAGCATGAAGTCAAAGGAATTGTCTGTAGACCTGCGACACAGGATTGTCTTGAGGCACAAATCTGGGGAAGGATACAGAACAATTTCTGCTGCTTTGAAGGTCCCAATGAGCACAGTGGCCTCCATTATTCATAAATGGAAGACGTTTGGAACCACCAGGACTCTTCCTAGAGCTGGCCGGCCTTCTAAACTGAGTGATCAGGGGAGAAGGGCCTTAGTCAGGGAGGTGACCAAGAACCCGATGGTCACTCTGTCAGAGTTCCAGCGTTCCTCTGTGGAGAGAGGAGAGCCTTCCAGAAGGACAACCATCTCTGCAGCAATCCACCAATCAGGCCTGTATGGTAGAGTGGCCAGACGAAAGCCACTCCTTAGTAAAAGGAACATGGCAGCCCGTCTGGAATTTGCCAAAGGCACCTGAATGACTCTCAGACCATGAGAAACAAAATTCTCTGGTCTGATGAGACAAAGATTGAACTCTTTGGTGTGAATGCCAGGCGTCATGTTTGGAGGAAACCAGGCACCACTCATCACCAAAAAAATGAAACACAGAAGGTTCATTTTTTCAGCAGGACAACGACCCAAAGCACACAGCCAAGATCTCAAAGGATTGGCTTCAGAACCACTCTGTGAATGTCCTGGAGTGGCCCAGCCAGAGTCCAGACTTGAATCCGATTGAACATCTCTGGAGAGACCTGAAAATGGCTGTGCACAGACGTCTCCCATCCAACCTGATGGAGCTTGAGAATTACTACAAAGAAGAATGGGCAAAACTGCCTAAAGATCGGTGTGCTAAGCTTGTGGCATCATATTCAAAAAGACTTGAGGCTGTAATTGCTGCCAAAGGTGGATCAACAAAGTATTAAGCAAAGGCTGTGAATACTTATGTAAATGTGATTTATTAGTTTTCTATTTTTAATAAATTCAAAAAATGTAAAAACAAAAACAAAAAACTTTTTTCACATTGCCATAATGGGTTATTGTGTGTAGAATTTTGAGGTAAGAGATGAATTTAATACAATTTGGAATGAGGCTGTAACATGATAAAATGTGGGAAAAAGGGAAGCGCTGTGAATACTTTCCGGATGCACTGTATTTATCCCCCTCAGCACAAAAGGCTGCCTGCAACTTTGGAACCTTTAGCCCACCATCCCCCACTGCCACACACCCACACAGCTTATGGGAACTGACCAGCTAGTCCTCCCCCCTGCTGATTCTTCAGGTACTGGACGCATTTACAAATGAAGAGATGTTAATTGTGGCCATCAGAGTTGTCAGTTTGGACTAAGGGTCTTTCGACCCTTCTCCAGGACTTTAGGGGGGGTGTCAAAATTCCCGGGACTTCTAGTGTTAATCCTATGTATACACCATTATACTTCATGTGGCGTGTCAGTACCTTGAACCAGAGGATGTCCGGGATGGGTTTTCCTTCACAGACCACAGCGAATCGCGGAGTCTCCCCTGAGCACACGTCCAGGTCCTCCATGATGGTCTCAAACGTGGGAGCAGCTGAGGACACAACGGGAACAACTCATGTCTATGGCTATGAATGCTTAAAGGTTTTCATGGTGACACAATGCACACATTAGCAAACACAAACAGAAACGTTTTAAGACCCAAGAAAAAACACAAAATGGATTTAAAGAGCACATTTTCATGAGCCTGTGATCAATACGAGTGTTCATAGTTCTGTTTAGAGTTTGATTTTCAACAAAAAGGTGAGAGTGACTAAGTGAAAAACTGTTGCTAAAGCTGTTGCTAATACTAGCCAGCTTGTGGCTGTAATGTTATTTAAGAGGGACTTGTTAAACAGCACAAATCAGCTCACCTTTTGTAATTCCAACTAAATTACAAATTCAAATAAAGCCTAAGTCTACCTTGAGTAACAAAGCTTCAGCCAGAGCAGTGCCTACAGTTAGCAGCACACCCCCAGTGAATGATGATGGCATCAGCTGCAAAGTGCCAATTGGCCTACAAACTATCTACACATATATTACAACAGTGAGACTAACATCACAACACACAAGTAAAGTTATTATTTTCATGTTATCATGTAGTGGTATAAAATAATGTAGAGCAACTACCACTACAGCACACGGCACTGTGCTACACCACCTGTTTGTCTCCATGGAGATGTTATTGCTTTGTCTGGAATGTTCCACAGTATGGCATTAAACGTATCTATCTCCATGGAGGCAAGCAGGTGACACCACCAGGCTAAATTACACGTCAGATCTGTGGATAGGCAACCCTAAGACTAAACCAGGAGTGTATCAGCAGTAAACCAAGACTAAACCAGGTCTAACCCACAACAAAACTAAAGCAGGAATAATCAGGAGTAAACCAGGACTTAACCAGGACTAAACAGGACCTGATCCAGGCCAATTCCGCAGTTCTCCTTTACTCCACACACCTGCCAGTTCCACGGTGAACTTGCAGCTGTCAGAGCCGTGTTTGTTTGTGGCGATGAACTCCATGTCTCCCACATCAGAACACTTGACTTTACACAGTCTGAGCTGGTGCTGGTCATCATCAGGCATCGACATCTCATATGAACCAGGACGAGGAGACAGGATCGAACCATTACTGCAGAAGGAGAGAGAGAAGGGATCATTTGGAGGTTCTATATTACACAAAACGGACTCTCGTGAGCTTTAAGCCATGTTATAATGTTGTTACCTCATCAGAAACATACCTGGTGCTATGTTTGGTTTCATTCACACATGTTTGAGTAATCCTTTGTTATTAGTCTCCAAAGCTACTAATAATCTCCAATGCTTGAAATGCTCTGTTCTTCCTTGTAATGTCATGAAGCGGTAGTTTTCGACTTAAAAGCTGCCTTTTGTTCAGTAGAGTTGACAGTTCCAGGTCTGAAATTATCCAACTGATTCTAAAGAAGGTGTGTGGAGTTTAGAAACACAGTGGAGCACTTCCTGTATTACCACATGACATCACAACATGGAACCTTTGGCTATAATCTGGTTTGGGTTAGAGTTAGGGCGGCGTGTTCATAGTAATAGTATTAGTTGTATTTGTGTATGTAAGAGTACAGGCCGCAGTACTGACTGTTTCCACATGGCGGCAGCGTTGACGTGGTTCATAGTTTTGGTTGTATTGTATATCTGTTGTGTATTGTGTGTGGGTTTAGAGGGCGCAGTACTGACCGTTTCCAGATGGCGGCGGCGTTCACGTGGTTGATGGTCACAGTGATGGTCACAGACTGATTCTCTGTCACATAAACCACGTCAGGTTTGTCCTGGATCACCGGAGCCTCGGACAAATATGGACCTAAAGGACAGGAAACCGTTATGTCATCATCTTTTACTTGTGATTCAAAGAGTCAATCAGGAGCAAGGCTTTTAAAGGTAATGTCCCTTCCTGCCCGCACCAGTCTGGCAGGGTCTTAGCACGCTGTCAATCAAACCTAGCAATCTGCTTTGTCTGTAATTATTGTTCATATCTTGATTTTGATAAAATTGTGAAATAAAAACACCAGGATCATGTATTTTAAGACCAAAATGACGAGCTCGACAGCAGCAGTTACAGAGAGAGGGGTGATGGTCTTTCAATAAAAAGTGAATTGTTGAGTCAATGGAGCCAGAAGTGTGTCCATGCGCTCTCCCTCTTTGTTTAGTAGTAGTTGTAGTAGTAAAAGTCGTAGTCTTACCTCTGTCCAGCAACTGCAGAGGCTCAGTGGAGGGGGAGGGCTTGCTGAAGACCTTGCTGGTGATAGTTAGTATTATAGTAGTAGTAGTAGTAATAGTAGTAATAGTAGTAGTCGTAGTCCAGCAGCTGCAGAGGCTCAGTAGTTGTAGTATTTGCAGTAGTCTTCTGTCCAACAGCTGCAGAGGCTCAGTAGTAGTAGTAGTATTAGTAGTAGTATTTGCAGTAGTCTTACCTCTGTCCAGCAGCTGCAGAGGTTCAGTAGTAGTAGTAGTAGTAGTAGTAGTAGTAGTATTTGCAGTAGTGTTACCTCTGTCCAGCAGCTGCAGAGGCTCAGTGGAAGGCGAGGGCTTGCTGAAGGCCTTGCTGGTGATGGTCAGTATTGTAGTAATAATAGTAGTAGTTGTAGTATTAGTATTAGTAGTAGTATTTGCAGTAGTTTTACCTCTGTCCAGCAGCTGCAGAGGCTCAGTGGAAGGCGAGGGCTTGCTGAAGGCCTTGCTGGTGATGGTCAGTATTGTAGTAATAATAGTAGTAGTTGTAGTATTAGTATTAGTAGTAGTATTTGCAGTAGTTTTACCTCTGTCCAGCAGCTGCAGAGGCTCAGTGGAAGGCGAGGGCTTGCTGAAGGCCTTGCTGGTGATGGTTAACACTCTGAAGCTGTAGCGGACGCCTTTGGACAGAGACGAGACGCAGAAGGACGTGTCCTTGAGGCCGGACGCGATGATGGTCCACTGTATGGAGCCCAGAGCCTGCTGCTGGATCGCATACATGAGGGAGGACGGGTCTGAGGGGAGAGAAAAGAAGAAGAATGAAAGTCACTAAAGCTTCAGTCTCAGTATTTTTAAAAATGCCTATTGATTACATTTACAGACTAGGTAGCAGTATTAGTAGTAATAGTATTGGTAGTATTTGCAGTAGTCTTAACTTTGTCCAGTATTTATGGCGACAGAGAAGAGAAGAAGAGAACTTTATGCCAGTTTTTGGATAGGCCCAGTAATTCTAAAGAAATGATTCTCTGTCCTTGATGCTGACAGATTCAAGCACACGGCTGCTTCTATATCAGTGGAGGGGTCGAGTACTTGCAGTAGCAGTAATAGTAGTATTAGTATTAGTAGTAGTAGTACTCACCAATGGAGGGGTCGAGTCTGCGTGGTTTCTTCCAGCTCAGTGTGATGGTTTTCCCAGTGATGGACTCCACCACAGGGCAGCCATCTGGAGGGTCCGGCAGGATGTCTACGGGAAGAGACAGTCATTTTAGTACTAGTAGTAGTGTTTGCAATAATAGTAATAATAATAATAATAGTAGTAACAGTACTGTTTGCAATAGGATGTGTAGTAGTATTTGTAGTAGTACCTGTTATGTAGAGGTGGGTGTTGTAGGAGCAGTATTGTTTGCAGTAGTAATAGTAATAGTAGTAGTAGTAGTAGTAGTAGTAGTAGTAGTAGTAGTAGTAGTAGTAGCAGTAATAGTAGTAGTAGGAGTTGTATTTGCAGTAGTAGTAGCAGCAGTGGTTGCAGTAGTAGTAGCAGTAGTGTTTGCAGTAGTAGTAGTAGCAGTGGTTGCAGTAGTAGTAGTAGTAATAGTAGTAGTAGTAGTAGTAGTAGTAGTAGTAGTAGTAGTAGTAGTAGTGTTTGCAGTCGTAGTAGTAGTAGTAGTAATAGTAGTATTTGCAGTAGTACCGGTGACATATAGGTGAGCATAGCACGTAGCCTTCCCCACTTTGTTGGCGATGACACTCTTGTACACTCCTCCGTGAGCGTGAGTCACACTTCTGATCACCAGACTGTGCACGTCCCGATCTGAGCACACACACACACACACACACATAATGTACACAATAATCATGGGACAGCAGCAGAGCCCGTAAACAAGGGACTAAACCAGAACCGAACCAGAACCAAACCAGAACCGAACAGAAACAAATCAGTTCAAAAATAAATATAAAAGCGAGGGCTAAAACAGTGTTTAAGCAAAAGTAAACAAGGAGTAAACTACAACTAAACCAGGTCTAAACTAGGACTAAACCAGGTCTTAAACCAGGACTGAACCAGAACTGAACTAAGACTAAACCAGTACTAAACCAGGTCTAAACCAGGATTAAACCAGTACTGAACCAGCTCTACCCCGGTGTCCATCAGTACTTACACTGGGTCATCTTGCGGTCCTCGGTGCTGTCTATCCGCTGGCCGTTGTGGTACCAGGCAATAGTCGGGTACGGCAGACCGGACACTCTGCACTTGAGCACGGCCTCACGTCCCTCCACCACATCCAGGTCCAGCAGAGCTTTAGTGAAGTCGGGCATCGTGAACCGCTCCAGATCTGAGTCTGGAACCTCGGGCTCCTCTGGGATCGATGGCATCTTCTCCAGTTTAGCCCTGAGAGGAAGAGCTACTGTAGATACAAGTACTACAACTATTACTACCACAACTATTACTGCTACTACTACTACTGCTATTACTAGAACTACAACGATTACTGCTACAACTACTATTACTGCTATTACAACTACTACTATTACTACTACTACCGCTATGACTAATAAAGTATAACTTAATTCACAATGAACAAATAGTTTATACAGAATGAGTCAGACTTAATGACTAGGAGTTGGAGTAATAATTAAGCTTTGTAACTGCTTAATTATTACTCCAACTCCTAGTCAAAAGCCTGAATCCTAAAGCCTAAATAAACAATTTGTTCATTATGTATTAAGTCTATGTTTATGTTTATTAAGGCTAATGTGTGTAGTGTAGTTATTATAAAGTGTCACCAGTACTACTACCATTTCTCCTACTAACAGAAATCTAAAGCTCACATCTGTGAGGAGATGGCCGGCCGGGGCTCTTGGATGTACAGTTCTGCAGAGCACTCCGCCTCTCCATGGACGTTCCTGGCAGTGACAGTGTAGAATCCTTCGTCGTCGTTGGTTACGTGAGAGAGGATGAGCGAGTGTCTGCCTCCCTCCTGAAGGATCCTCACGTCCTCACTCTCCACCAGAGGCTGGTCTGAACAAAGAAGACACGTTTAAATCTGAGACAGATTTCTCAGAAACACAATTCACAAAGTTCCCACAAAGAAGCGGGTCTTCTCTGTTCACACTTTACCTGCGTCTGGCTCTCTGTGCTCCCTCACATAATATCTCACTGCTGCATCATTTACAATATGACAATGAACATTGACAACATGCAGGGACATGCCTGGGTCATGTGCATGTGTGAATGGGGCTAGAGAAATGAAACTCAGGTTTGGTTTGACACCCTGTCAACAATCCTGAAGATCACTTATATAGGTTGGGCCTAACACGGAACCTTGGGGCACCCCTCATCAGATACTGAGATAACTTTTGAACCATAGTGATGCATTAGAGCAGTGGTTCCCAAATGGTGGCATGGGCACCACCAGGGGTACGGGGAAAGACCAGGGGGGTGAGGAGGGGATTGAAGAAAATTTCAATCTTGTCTTGAAAAATTTTTTTGAAACTTGAGTGCTATTCTAAATGGTTTAAATGTGATGTCCATGCTTTAACACACTGTATAAAATATACAATTAGGTTTTATATGACATCCACAGTCAAAGTCCTTTCTGCGGTCTGAAAGCACTAAACCTTAAAAGTCTCCTCCTGAAGGATTTGCACCTTGTCACTCTCCACCAACGATTGCTCTGACAGGAATACAGGTTTAATTTGAGAAATATCTCTCAGAATCACCATCCATACACGCACCAATCTCAGAACACTGTTTTATTCATACATAAACCTTCCCTGCAAATTACTGGTAATCTACCATGGAAATGATCAGATCAGAAATGCTGGAAACGCGAAACCTTAAAAATCCTAAACCTTGAAAGTACTAAAGGTTAAAAGTCCTAGAGCTTTCTGAACTTGAGCTTCCGTACCAAAGTGGCTCCAGATGACTTTAGGGGCGGGCATTCCGCTCACTTTGCAGTCGAAGCGGGCGTTTCGTCCCTCAATCACCTCCAGCACGTCCAGCTTCCTGGTGAACAGAGGCTCCACAGAGGGCAGCACTGAGAGCCGGCCGCACGAAGTCACCTCCTCTGAGGGACAGGAGAAGAAGAGCATCTGTGAGAGGGTCTACGATTCTGGGTTTAGACCTGGTTTAGACCTAGTTCAGTCCTGTTTTAGTCCAGGTTTTGTCCTGGTTTAGTCCTGGTTTAATTATGGTTTAGTCCTGATTCACTCCTGGTCCAGTCCTGGTTTAGTCCTGGTTCAGTCCTGGTCCAGTACCTTTAGCAGAGCTGATCTTGCACATGTAGACCCCGGAGTCGTCCTCGTGCACAGAATTGAGCAGGAGGCGGCATTTCTTGCCGTTGAAGTGCATCTTACAGTTGAGGAGAGCTGGTTGGATGAGTTTCCCGTCGGACAGCCAGTCCACGTCCGTGTCTTTGGGTCCCATCACATGACACTCAAACAGAACAGTGTCTCCAGCTTTAGCTGAAATGTCTCTGACCGGGCGCAGGACAGCCAGAGAGGGCTCCATGGGCCGGGCTAAGGAGGGGGAGGGGACAAAAGGATGCTTAATGCTCTGGAACTGTTAGGATTGTAATGTAGATTTCTTTCCTGTGTCAGTTTCAATGTTGAAATCCAGTGTGCTTAAACCTTAAATGTCTCTCTCTGATCTGAATGGTCTCTACCTAAACTCCAGCACCTGCAGCCAGTCCTGAGTCAGTGCTAGTGCAGCCTCTGCAGCTCAGGGAGGGAATTCTGAAGATTCTGAGCTTTCACATGAGGCATGGCCTCCATATACTGAGAAAGGACACACTTGGATGTGTCTCTATCTGCAGGTGAAGGCTCTGGAGACACAGGTTCAGTTGTGATTGTAGTACTTTTTAAAAATTCTGCGTTCAGACTGTGTCAAACGCCTCTTGTTGAAAGCCTTTATCTACCATGTTTAGTGTGACCCTTAGCGGGTTTAGTGTGTGTAGCTGGTTTGGTGTGACCCTTAGTGGATTTATTGTGTGAAGCCTGTTCTGTGTGCCCCTTAGCATGTTTAGCATGTACAGTGTGTTTAGTGTGTTTAGCATGTGTAGCGTGTTTCTCACCTGTGACCCTGAGCATGGCCTCACACTGCTTGGTGCCATACTCATTGATGATTTTACACGTGTAAACTCCAGAGTCAGATTTCTGAGCAGACTTGATGATCATTTCAAATGTGTCATCTTCTCTCTCTCTGACCACATGACGAGGGCCTGACTTCACCGTCACTCTGTCCCTCAGCCTGGAGGGAGAAGGTACAAGAACATGTCAATAAACACTCAGCCTGAACCTTCAAAAACAGATGGGTTCAATAGATGGAGTTCGTAATCTCAGATGGAGGGAGTGGGCAATATAACTCTATATAACATTATTTTGAAAGAACTCTTCAAACTTCTGATCCACAAATGTTTCTCCTTTTCGTTCTTTGTTTGGGATCGGCTCCACAAACTTGTCATATGAATCTTATGTCTTAAAGTCCTTTTAGCTGAAACAGTCACGTCTTTGGGGTTGAATAATGGCTTCACTTTTGATTTTGAAAAAATCATTTGACTTTTGTTTTTGTATTTGTATCTGATCAAAATGTGTCTTGTCCCAGTACAGATATACTGTATAAGCAGCTCTTGAGCTCAAAATAATTCCATTGTGTTCTGTCTGCATCTCATTAAAGTATTTTCCTGTCTGAGAATCATGAAGCCCATGGTTAACATTGTTGTTAGCGTTACCATGACATGAGCTGTCATGGTAACTCTCAGAGACCGCTCAGGTCTCTGAGAGATTATAAACTCATCATGGTGAATCATTAGGATGCTCAGAGTGCATAAGGTAAGTGAGGAAGAACTTTGGACCACTGTAAACTAGTTCTGTTTTTCATGTGTAATAGTGTTTTTCATGTGTAATAGTGTACTGTTTAAGCAATTGATAAAAACCTTAAACTGTTATTAAAATAATATCACTTTCTCTCACCCTCTGTTTGGGGAAGTCCAGTAAATAAAATGTAAATAAATAAATAAATGAATGGATGGGTTCGGAGCGGAGGACTTTCCCAGTTTCTATGGCGACCGGAGTCGCTAGTCGTCATAGAAACAGAGGAGAGTCTCCACACAGGGCTCTCCTCTGCAGTATCTCACAAACACAAGACTAGAGTGGTGTCCCAAAGTACAGTTCAAATCACCCCAAAAGTGCCTGCATGGCTTCAAGGGAAGATTAGAACTGTTACCATTGCAATTAATAATAATAATAATAATGATAATAATAATAATAATAATAATAATAATAATAATAATAATAATAATAATAATAATAATAACAATAATAATAATAATAATAATAATAATAATTTAATATGCACATAACAATTACATTGGACAAACCGTATGCACTATTTCAAGAGTTAGAGCTAGAAATGCCCATTCCCAACAGCTGCCATTAGGAGGCTTTTAGAACACTGTAAACAAACTAAAGGTGCAATTAACAATTCAAAACAAAATATTAGATTTTTTGACTTGTTAAAAGTTGAAACACTTGCATCTCCATGGAGATGTTATTACATTGTCTGTAATGTTCCACAGTATAGCATTAAAGAAGAGGTATTACACTTCTATACGGTATTAACTGCCAACACA
The DNA here is from genome assembly GCA_029959045.1 of Taenioides sp. WSHXM2023. Lineage (NCBI taxonomy): Eukaryota > Metazoa > Chordata > Actinopteri > Gobiiformes > Gobiidae > Taenioides > Taenioides sp. WSHXM2023. The sequence continues at coordinate 30,342,821 of CM057099.1, forward strand.
TAACATATTTAGACCACCTTCACCACGTTACCTTTCATTGGTTTGACAATACTATATATTCGCCCAAAACAACATATTCATATTCGTATGTTTGTGCTAAGTCACTCCCCCTTCAGAGCGCTATCACAACACAATCAACGTGAATCTCACTACTGAAACTACTGCACATCTGTCCAGATTCTGTGTAAAGTTCTGCATCATGTTTTTGTATAGAGCTCCAAAAACTAAATTTAGCATAATATCCCATTAACTTGGCGTGCTGGAGTCATCTGCTTGTCTCCATGGATACACAGATAAGTTTAATGCCATACTGTGGACCATTCAAGGCAAAAGAATGACATGATGTGGGCCATTTAAAGCAGCACTGTGCAACTTTTCTCACCAGTAGAGCATGGGTTTGGGCTGTCCGCTGATCCGCACAGACATGGACACCTCCTGCCCCTCCACCACCGTCTGATCGCTCATCGTCGCCTAGGAAACCAGCAAAAATAACTTTTAAAAAAATAATCAAATAAAACAAGGACAATGAGCAAATCTGTGGCCTGTTGTTCAAGTCTGGACTAAACCAGAACTAAACTCATACTGAACTAGAACTAGACCAGGAATAAACCAAGACCTGGACCAGGACTAAAGAAAGTCTCACCCCGGACTAACCTATGGACTAAACCAGAACTAACCCAATTCTAACCTAAGTTCTAACCCAGCTCTAAACCAGGTCAAAACTAGGACTAAATGAGGTCTAAACCAGGTGTAAACCAAGACTAAACTAGGACTAACCCAGGTCTAAACCAGGACTAACCCAGGACTAAAGCAGGTCTAAACCATGTCTAAACCAGGATTAAACTAGGACCAAACCAGGCCTGAACCAGGAGTAAAGGAGGTTTAAGCCATGACTGCAACCAGGACTAAACCAGAAATAAAACAGATCTAAGCCAGGACTGAACAGAACTAAACCAAGACTAAACCAGGGCTAAATCAGGACTAAACTGGGACTAAACCAGGATTAAACCAGGATTAAACTAGGACTAAAGCAGGTCTCACCAGAAAAGCAGGGGGCTGTCTGAAACGTGGGTCCATTCTCGCGGGCTCTGGTCCTGGCTCTGGGTTCTCCTCGAGAGGGCTCAGGTACTCTTCGTCTGAGGTGATCGGACTGCTCATGTCCAGAGGGAGGCCCAGGTTTGAGCGAGGAGCCGGAACATTCTCTGCAAATGAAGCAATAATGTATCAGATGCCCTCCCTGTGTGTGTGAGAAGCTCTCCATGTGTGTCAGATGCCCTCCCTGTGACTCCATAGGGTTTTATTCAGTGTAAAAGCTGCTCACCCTGTACTTTAGACCCCTACAAACATGTTCTGAAATAGAATTCTTGGATGAGTTTAAAGTTCAGATTTTTGTCTCTTAAATGTGAATGCTCCTGGACAGGTTTAAAATATGATATATTACTTTTACTTGAGTACTACTTTGTAGTACTATTTCCACCACTGGTTATAACAATGTTAAAAGCCCAAACATGTAGCCTAGATTCAGCATAAATGTGCCCTTTAAGTTTTATACAGTGAAAGCTCCAGAGGAGCACGTGTAAAAACCGGACAGACTGTGCACAAACAGGAGCGTTTAAACACTGAGATAATGACAGGACTGAACTGTGTCCAAACAATAGCCTCTGTTTATTCCTGTGAAGATGCTCCCGCCTCCCACTCTGTTGCTATGGAAACTATAACATTTATATTTAAAGCACAAGAATAAAACAGGCCACAGACGACATTACAAGAATATACCAGAGAGAAGAGGACCACTTTTACAAACCACCTAAACCTCAGCACCTGCAGCCAATCTGGAATCAGTGCTAGTGCAGCCTCTGCAGTTCCAGGGAGGGAATTCTGGAGGTTCTGAGCTTCACATGAGCCATGGCCTCCATATACTGAGAATGAAAAATGTCCTCTATATGCAGGTTTCAAATTGTCAATGATAGCATTATAGAGATGCAGCAGCCTTGTAATTATGATGATCAAAAAACAAGAATGGAAATACATCAACTGTGGACGTGGTGGTGCTAGCTAAACATTAGCCATTAGATAACGAGGCTACCTCATTATCTATTGGCTGTTAGGTTGTCAATCAAACTCCCTACACTTCTAGTGTAACTGACTTGCCGGCGCGCTGGGATTACATGGTTTACGTTCGCCTCTCAGACATTCCACAGACGCAAAACGCTGTTTACTCGACCAACGCAGCGGCTTTTTCCAGCTGTAGCTTCCTTGCAGTTTGCACAAAGTTTGTTGCGACGGCAAACAAGAATCTACTACCAGTTAGCCACAAAAGAAAGTCAATTTTTGAGGTCACTGAAAGAAGAAGAGAAGGGGAAAAGGAGCGAAGCTAAACTAAGGTGATTCTCAGAGATTCCTTCCAGCGATGGTGTGCACTGAAGCAGAGGGTCTAAAGACTGACGCGTTGCTCGCTAAATTATTTCTGGACAGGAAATTTCTGCTTATCATTTGAAAACGTACAGTATAGTTACAGCAGCAACAGCGATTCTGAACGCGCACCGGCTGTAAACAAGCAGCGTAAGCTTAAGGAGGAGATGGGAGGAGGCATTTCTACTTAAGGAGCTGTGGGGGAGGGGGGTGGTTTCACACATGCACAACATTTGAAAAAGGACAAACAGTCACTGGATTTCTCCTTCCTTGGAAAATCCTCTATACACCCTTTAAGGCTCTGGCAACCCAGGCATGTTCCACATATTTCCTTTAAAAGTAAGGTGCAATCTCTGTGAATCTAAATAGAACTAAACACTGGACTCAGGACTCACCTTTGACAGTGAGAGTAGCTGAGCTGGAGACGGTCCCGACCTGGTTGCTCGCCGTTACACAGTAGACTCCGGCATTGGCCGTTCTCACAGATCTGATCCATAAACTGTGCCTCTCTCCCTCCACCTTCACAGTGTAGTTCAGACTGAGACTAGAGACCGGACTGGAGTCTTTGGACCACGACACTGAAGCAGCAGAAACCACACCATTTTAATGTTAGGAATGACAATCTATTTCTAACCATCCAGGTCATAGTGCAAGGACAGGACTACCTCAGCTGGAGGATTTGACCTATTGTGAATGTTTTGGATTAAAGTTAAGGAAGTGTAACATCACCCACAGCATTCGGCTCCAGTGAAATGAAGTTCATGATGTGATGATGGCGAATTTGAGCCAAGCTCCTTATTAGGAATTTATTAACGGACAAAATAGCAAAATAAAAACCCCAGGATCATGTAGGGCGGGTAAATATGAACATTTTAAGATCAAAATGACAAGGCTCACAGAGAGAGGGGCCACAATTTGTCAGTGTAAGTCAATTGGAGCCAGAGTCAATGGAGCCAGAAGTGCCTCCATGCTCACTTCCTATTTGGAATGCAACAGCTAACATGTTAGCCCAGGAGTCGAATAAAGAACCTTCTTGCTGTGAGGTGAGAGTGCTAGCCAGTCCACCACTGTGCTGGTTACCTAAAGTAAATGTGAGCTTGTATGTAGACCCTGAGTGGAACAGTCTCCAGCAGGGAGGGAAGAGAGCACATTCATCCAGAGCTCTCCACTCACAGGAGGCCCCGGTGTAAGATGGGGACTCAATACAAAACAACAATCAAAATGCAAAAGCACATTTACTATTCACTGATTTATATTTCTTCTCAAATGTTTACCTTTTTTTTTAACTGTAATGGCTTGTGTTACCTTCAGGTGTGGGTGTTCCAGCGATGACGCATTTAAGAACCACATCAGCTCCAGTAAAAGCCAGGGCGTCCTGCAGAGGAAACTCAAACACAGGGGCCTCCAGAGGGTCCTCTCCAGCCGAGACATAGGAGTCATCTGAAGAGTCTAAACAGAAGGTTTAAACACAATATATGAGACAGCAAATGGAATTACCACGTCGATATGATGACCGAAATGCTTAAAAAGAGTCTGGCCACAATTTATGGACTTAAAAATGGTACAAGGTTTCTATCTGTGACATCACAAATGGGGTGTTGTGAGGCCCAGAGGCAAATCATTTTTTACAGTAGATTAATGAAACCAGTGTGAATGATGTGAAATACAACTCCAGGTATATTTTCAATGAGGGAACACATTTCTAACATGATTATAAGTTCAAAAAAGTAAAAATTTTGTTTAATATGTGTCTTTTAACTTTTTCTGTTTTAATTTAAAATAGTTTACTTTGGAGTCTGTATTGCAAGGCTTTCCATAGTTTTGGAATGAAATCTAAATCAAGTCCTCTTTCTCACCGTGTTCTGGAGACATGGGCCTTATCTTCTTCTTCCTGCTCTTTGGCGCCCCCTCTCTGCTGCTGGTGGTCTGCGGCATCTCTTTCTCCTCCACCTCCATCATCTCCTCTTCCTCTTGCACCACTATCCTGGGCACGCTCCTTCTCTCCTCCTCGGTGTACACTCTCGGCGGTTTAGGAGGAACCAGCACATTAGACTCCCCGCCCCTCCTCTGCACCAGGGGGCTCTCCGGTCTCAGCTCCACCTTCCTTAACGGCACCTCGATGGGCGTCTTCCTCCCCGTCACTTCCTCTTTGTCGTGGTTGGACTCGGGGAAGCGTGTCACTCTCTGCACCAGCGGACTGGGCGGTCTCTTCTCCACTTTGCGATACGATTCGAGTTGGTGCACGAGAGGAGACGATGATCTTTGCACAATTTCTGTGACCGGGCTAACTCTGCTGAGCTCACGTATGGGGCGCTGTCCAGGTAAATCTGCTAACTGCATGGACTCGGGCGGACCGGGGACTTCGCCTAAACGACTTCCTAAAATATTAGCACTGATTTGCGGTTTCTGCTCGTGTAACTCTCTCTCCTTTTGCTCTCTGGCCCATTGAGCACGTTCACGTTCTTGGAGCTTTTGCAGGACTTGTGGAGGTATCGGTTCTATTTTGCGGAAAGGTTGCCGTTGTTTCGCTTTTAACGTCAGCTGCTCTGTCGAAAAAGACTTCTTCATGTGCGGTTTTCCGACTAATTTCTTGATTCGCTGCAGCTCTTCTGTAAATTTATTCTCGATATCTTGGACTTTTTGCGAGTAGCGCGGTTTATCTTCCAGAGACGCCGCTCTTTGCCGAAACATGGATCTTCTCTCTGCCGCGTCTTCTTTTAAAGCTTCGCGTAAATCCTCTCGTGAACTTTCTCGAGAAATTCCCAAACGACTTCCGCCATCGTCCGAATCCACTGACCCCGCTCGATTAAAACCTGCCCATGATCTTCCTGAAACTGATCCTTCTGGAATATCCAAACTTCTCCGGCGTTCCTCAAGCCCTCGGACTTTCTCAAACACCTTGGAGCTAGCTCGGGTTAGCTTCGGAGATGGTCGGGCCGAGAATTCTTTCCTGGAATACTCACTCAGAGGTGTCTGTGGTCTGGAGTCCTGGTTGTTAGTGTTTGTTTGTGTGGCAGATTTGGGCTGTCGGACCTTCTCTTCGAACTCTCCGGGCACCGTGTCCTGGTAGTCCGTTGTTGGCGCGATGACTTTCTTGCGAGATCCGATTGGTGTGGTGGAGCCGGAGCGGGAGGGCATCGGGGATGAAGAAAGTCGTTTGGAGAGGCGAGGAGAGGGAGGGGGCAACACCTGAGGAGGGGAATCCCTAAAGAGACGAACAAGAACAAGAAGAGGTTCACATGACATCAGCACACTGTAGAGTCCTTCTAGTTTAACCTAAGCTAGAAACAGGTCCAGAACACTCAGGTGGAGTTTGCTGTGTAACTGTCAGATTGCAGATTTGTTGACCTGGTTTATGGTTCATATCTCTGTAATTCCTGGGCCTATCCACATGAAACAAAAACTGGCACAAAGTTCAACATCTTCTCTGTATATAGTATAAATACACAATACCTTCAAAGAAGTAGGGCATGGGAGGGCATCTGACAGAGATTACCTGGTTGTCTGAGAGTAGTCTTCATGTCTTGTTGTGTCTGCGGTTGTGTCCATCACTGACAGAGAAACAAAGATGAATTTGTTTTTGTTTTTTGTTTTTTTAATTTGTTCATTTATCTAAAGCTCACAATAGTTAAGACATGACATAACATTAAGACGAACATATTCTCTTAGATAATAGACAATGGGTTATCAGTGGCTCAGGGGTCAAATGAAAACTCTGACCAGTGGATGCTGTCATTGTGTCTTTAGGCAGGACACCTCCTGTTGCCTGTGTGTGGTTGGTGTGTGTGCAGTCTGCCCCAGGGCAGCTGTGGCTAAATAATGACCACAATGTGGCGCTGTGAGAGGCCTGTAATGTCTAAGTCATTATTATTCATCTCCAGGAGAAGAGCTGGGGTCAGGCGTCAGAGGTCAGTGGTGTGTGAGGAGTGTGTAGGGCTGGGTCAGTACCAGAGTCAGGGCGCTCCTCCTCCTCTTCTCCCTCCTCATCCTCAGACTCAGATTCTGAAAGAGAGAGAAAAACAGTCATTGAAATATGAAACCTCTTAAACCCAAGAGTCAGAGTTTATCCTCCAACCATCACAAACTCTGATAAAACAGGTCTGGAGCTCACGTGAGTAACACCGGAGCCTAATTAGAAAAAACACATGCATCATTGTTTACATTATTAACTAACAATCAACCGCACTAACAGTCATGTGTTTTTGTTGCTGGACAAATGGCACTAAATATGTGGTGGGCCATAACAACAGTGTGACGTTCTAGTTTTATTTCATCAAAGTCTCACAAACCATACTGAAGTTAGATCACTCAGGAAAAGTGAGCTGCCTGTGAGATGTTAGCTCATAATAACAATAAAATGAACACAGAAACAAGCATCATGTGGCTGAGCTCTCTACAGAGATCAAAGTTCATGTTTCATGTTTTCACCACACTAAAATTAATGGAATAGAATGTTTTCTTCATACTTTGCAGTGTTCTACATGTATCTCTATGTGGAATGTTCAGCAGTTATGCAATCAGTAACAAAAAAGTTTTTAGAAATGCAAAATGGATTTAAAGAGCACATTTTCAGGAACCTGTGGTCAGTCCGAGTGTTCATGGTCCTGTTTAGGAGTTTGATTTTCAACAAAAACGTGAGAGCGACCCACTGAAAAACTGTTGGCTAATGCTATAGCTTGTGACTGTAGTTGAAGAGCACAAATCAGCTCACCTGTTGTGCTAAAACAAAGCTCAGGTTAAAGTCTAATAAGCCACAGACAGAGCAGTGCCTCTAGTTAGCTTGACACCCCAGGGAATGTTAATGGCATCAGGTGCAAAGTATCAGTACCAAGCATGTGTGGTTCTTCTAAATACGTCACTCCAGGAAGGTTTAATACTTTTATGCACCTCATATTTAAAAGTCCTATATTACCCAAAATAAACTTTAAACTTTCTCAGAAACAGAGATGGAGTTGTGTTTTGTTTCATTCACATGTTTGAGTAACCCTTTATTATTAGTCTGTCTACATCTCCAAAGCTCAAAATGCTCTGTTCCACCTTATGATGTCATGAAGTGGTAGTTTTCAGTTGAACAGCTCCTTTTACCTTTAGTTCAGTAGATATCGGCAATTGCAGGGCTGAAATGATCCAAATGATTCTAGGGAAGGTGTGTGGAGTTTAAAAACACAGTGGAGCACTTCCTGTATACATGGCATCACAAGGAGAAGAACTCAGCCTAAATCTGCGGGGTTTGTGTGTTAAACATGTGTGAATGAAGCAAAACACAACTCCAGGTCTGTTTGTGATGAAGAAACAACATTAGAACATGGATCAGGTAATAGACTAATATGGGCCCTTTGAAGCTCTCAGTCAGATCAGTCTCTTCTTGAGTGTTCACCTGCTCCTTACATAAAGCTGTGTGCAGAGGAGGAGGACACAGAGCTGAGAGCTAAAATAACCCTCTGCTCTCAGTACAGTCACACATGGTAAACACGTGCTTCTCAAAATCTGTCTATCTTCAGTTTATCTGGTCTGATCTATTTACCTGCAGGTGGTGTTGTCAGGATACTAACATTTCAAACTCCATCTCGATACTAGGGAATGGACTTGATACTCCATACTGATTCTGATACTACAGTGACAATAAAAAACACTCTTTAATCAGACAATAGAATGTGATTTTCCACATTAAATAGCAGTACTTTCTGTTCCATTCCCATGTGTCCTTATACCTGTGTACTCCCTCAGTGATCCTGTAGGTTCCATAGTGCTCCATGTGTGTATACTAGTCTATGTGTTCTTATAATCTAAGATCAGCTCAAGACCGGGAAGTGAAACCTTTGATGAGTGAAACAACAGTTATAGTAAATATTGTAGATAGCAATGATAATCTGAGTTCAATTCACCAAGTTACTTTACTCCTGTAACTAGAAACGTTAAAGTTGGTAGTAGATTGATTTGCGTTGCAGCACATGACAAAAAAGACTTTGGCCTGACATCTAGTATTAATATTAATCGGCATAGTTTTATCTGTGTTCTATTCAGGAAAGGTTAAATTCTGACCTGTGAATGTTTTTTTTTAGTTTAGTTTAGTTTAGTTTATTTAAAGGACAATGTGCAGTTACATTAAAAGATGGCTGCACCAGATTTAGCATAATGCTACTTTCCATCTGTAGTCCTAAAACAACAATTAACACAACAATTAAACAACAATTAAAACAACAATTAACACGTACAGTATAAAAACAATACAATACAAATCAGTGCAAGAATTCAAAAGTACAAATTATTCAGTGTTCAGCACAGACTAATAAAACAAGTAGTACAGCAACAATAAAATAATAAAATAAAAGTAAAATTGCAGCAGTTACTTAAAGTGCAAGGGGTCAGTATTATTTAAAGTACAAGAGGTAAGTAAAGTGCCTCAGTATGTTTGCAGTGCATCAGAAAAACAGTGCAATAGCTACCGGATGTACCCACGAGGGTAACACCCAGTAGCTATATATCCAACTGGTGTGGAATACGGCAGTGTAATAACAGTCATAATCTGATAGTCTGGGGGCCATGAGATGCCCACAAGGGAATCATCTGATGGCCAAATACCCGTCTAGTATTGTTAGTGCGCACAGGACTGGTGCTCTAAGAGCCAATCTTTGACGGCCCGTGAGAAGCTGTGAAAATCTGCCATGTTCTTTAAGTTGTCTGGAAGCCCGTTCCATTCTTTGATGGCTTTGTAGGAAAAGGCTGATTGGGAAAAAGCAGACTTTCTTTTGGGAACATTGCAGTCATCCCTTGAGACAGACCTTAGCACTCTGTTAGAAAGTTGAGCACGTGGCTGTACAAAAGTTTTTAAACTTTTATCCCAAAGATCTTATTGGGATATGGGTCGCTTTGGCTTGAGACCAGGACGACATGCAGTACAGGATGTGAGAGATTATCATTGCATTGAAGTAAGATTTTGCAGCTTCCAGTGATAAAGAGTTCCTAATATAACGGAAGTTTGTGACATTATATTTCAAAACCTTACAGACCTTCTTAACATGCTTCTTAAAGGTTAGTCTGGGGTCCAAGATGACGCCCAAGTACTTGACTTCCTCAACGTTTTTGAGCATGTAACTGTCCACATAAATATTTGGAAGAACACTGTGATTTTGTTTGTTAGAGAAGTACATTGTGACCGTTTTTTCTGTATTCAGTGAAAGGTTCATGCCGTGAAATCACTCCATTGCCTTTTTCATAACCTCAGAAAGTTTGGCTGCCACAGAGTTTGCATCTGAACCACGTGTAAAGAAAACTGTGTCATCAGCGTACATCAAGACCTCCACATCCTTGCAAATAGACGGTAGGTCATTGATGTACAAACTGAACAGCAACGGCCCCATAATGGATCCTTGGAGAACACCTGTTGTACATAATCTGAATGGCGAGGTTTTGTCATTTATCCGTACACATTGGTAGCGGTTCACAAGATATGATTGGAACCAAGTGATGGTGTTGGCAGAAAGATAAAAATTTAGCAATTTTCTGAGTAGGATTGAGTGATTAACGGTGTCGAAGGCCTTACGCAAATCCAGAAAAACGGCCCCAACCACCCCTCCCTTGTCCAAGTTAGATTTGAGCACTTCAATAAAATAACAACATGCAGTATCGGTGGAATGTTTAGATCTAAAGCCAAACTGCATGGGATGTATCATATTTCTTTCATCTAGATGCTCTATCATCTGTTCAGCTACAATTTTTTTGATCACCTTGGAAGTGGCTGGGAGAATACTGATGGGTCTATAATTTGTGACAACCCCTCTGTTTCCTGACTTAAAAATAGGTGTTACTATTGCTGTTTTAAAAACTTCTGGAAATAGACATTCATTAAAAGACTGATTGATTATGTGCATAATTGATGCTGCAAAGACGATTTTGTGTTTCTTTAAAAAAAATGGGACTTTTTAGTATTGATACCTGCTCAAACAAGAATCTAATTTCGATAGTTTTAGTATTGATTAGTATCTGATGTTCGATACTTTTGACAAGCCTAATGCACATATAATGCAGATTTCAAGAGTTTATTTAGTACAGAGCAGTACAGTTTAAAAAAATTACTACAGCTGATCACAGTTGAACCTGTGTCTCCAGATCCTTCACCTGCAGACAGAGACACATCCTGCATTTGTCTCATTCTCAGTATATGTACAGACCATGTCTCATGTGAAGCTCAGAACCTCCAGAATTCCCTCCCTGAGCTGCAGAGGCTGCACTAGCACTGATCCATGACTGGCTGCAGGTGCTGGGGTTTAGGTGGTGACGCTTCAGATCAGAGAGAGACATTTAAGGTTTAAACACACTGGATTTCAGTATTGAAATTGGCAACCCAAATGAAAGAGTCATGTGAGGCTCATTCTGCTTTCTGATTGGATAATCATCTTGAACCAAAACACCAAATTAGAACAGAAATAAATGGGACATCCTGCCCAATGTGTTTGTAATTCAGGATAAATCAGCATTACAGTTGTTCTCAGTAAAAGTAATATTTTGAACATGTTTACCTCATATCTGGGGACACAGAGAGGTCATGCTTATGGGATTTATAAGTTACATACAGTTCCTGAGTTGTAACATTTCTGCTGTAGCTCTACTGAGAGCCTATCCTTTGTGCAGAGAAGGGCTTCCCCAGTCTCTCTCTCTCCATCCATCATCCTCCTGCTCCTGTTTCCATGGCGACCGCTGTTTAGAGCGCAAAAAATAAGTGCTCTAAAGTTAGAAATGTGCTCGAATGCACACCAGGAGCACAGTGAAAGACATGACACCAGGTTTGTTTTAAACTGTTAATCACTATGACAACAGTCCTCATTTTTTTATCATTCTGAAACACATGGTTTGCTCTTGAAATATTAAAATTTTGTGCTTGTGTGTGCTCTATTGTCATAATCTTTGACCCCTGTGGATCGTTCTTTTATAATTGTGATATTTTAAATCACAATATTGATGTAAAATGACTTAATAAAAGAAACAAGTGCTCTGACTTCTGCTTTAGAAAACAGTGGTGCCCAAAGGAGCTGATGTGTCCGTAAACGTCATGACAACAAAGCGCCGCATGAGCCCCTCCTGTGGATAGAACCTGGTTTAGTCCTGGTTTAGTCCTGGTTTAGACTAAACCAGGACTAAACCAGGCCGTGGTCCCTCCTGTGGACAGCTGCACATCACATTAGAGCAGAACGTTTTTTTACATTTGGACCAAAACGACAACGCGACGCTGGCCAATCCTACGAGTATCACCCATGAAGAACATTAAACTGGAGAGGGTCAATGAGAAGAAACTATTATAACATGAAAAGTCAGCAATTACAACTGTCAGCAATAACATGAATAATCAGCAATTTACAATTTAAATATTTTAATGTATGCAAAAAATAATAATCTGCATCACAATTTTTCATTGTATTATTTATTACTGACCATTATTTAACCAGGATAGTTCCACTGAGATTAAGAATTCATGTATTGTGTTGTTTGATGTCATAATTTCTTAACTCTATGGGAGGTTCACTGTTTCTAAAGAAATCTCCAAACTTCTGATCCACAAATGTTTCTCCTTCTCATTCTTTGTTTTGGGATCAGCTCCACAAACTTGGTTATGGTTTAAAGTCCTTTCTCCTGAAACACTCACATCAGCAACAACAACAAAAAAAAAAAAAAAAAAAAAAAAAAAAAAAGATTGTCTTTTTTTTTTTTTTTTTTTACTGTTGATGCGGCTGATGAAAAAAAAAAAAAAAAGTCTAAAATCAAACAAACAATTCCCAGTATATTAGTTTAAATGTCAAATTTCAGCGTGGAGGGAAAGTCCTTTACAAATGCAGCGCTTTGCCACATGAGGAGAACATCAATAAAGTACAACTAACAGCACAACTAAGTTACAACAGAAACACAGCGTCTTATGCCTGTATTGTGATCAGGTATGCATCGATCTGACTTCTCATATGACTCATAAAGAGAACACAAAAACTGTGGGGAAGATCAGTGTCAAACCCCAGTCTCCCACATTCTAACCTGATGCTCTACCTAATGAGCTATCCCTCCTCTTATTCACCGGTATCGGGAAAACGCTCTGGCTCTGGAGTGTTTGATTTCACTTTTTTTTTTTTTCCAAAAAAAAAAAAAATATATTTATTTATTTTTATTTATTTATTTATTTATTTTATTTTAGAGATTTAATGCTTGGTCTCTGTAGAAGATGCTGAACTTTGTGTCAGTTTTTGTTTCATGAGGATAGGCCCACAGAGACATGAACCAGAAACCAGGTGAACACATCTGTATCTGACAGTTCCACAGACAGCAGATTCGGACCTAGTGTATCTATCTCCTGTCCATCTTTATGCTCACCTAGATTAGCTTTTGCGTTGCCACATCCAAACACCAAACACTGCAATTTATGGTATGCAATTATTGCAGTTCCATCATTTCCTCCACAAAAAAAAATCTCCAGTGTTATTGTGTATAAAAGCTGCTAACGCTGTAGTTTAGATCTGCACAAACATGTTTTGAAATGTGATTCTTGTATTAGTTTGCCACTTCAGATTTCAGTCTTTTCTCCTGTTATTAAAACATAATTCACAAAACCAAATCACAATCACAATTCTTATCAGAAAAAAAAAAAACACTATTTGATTTTTTTCCCAAATCCTCCAGCCTCCCAGACTCACCCAGAGCTGGAATCTACCCCTTCTCCTGGACTCGCCTGCTTCATGTCTGGTCCTCCCTCCAGGACGCAGCTCCAGGGTATTCCCCAAAACGAGCAGTCTCTGTGGGCATGTCCTGTCCTCACGCCCCCCTCCTCTTCCTCCAGCCTGGGTCTAACCTCGCTGTGAGGACGAGCATCGCGAAAGAAAGACGAAAAACTCAACGGAGATCTACAAACACGACTGTAAACGAGGGAGTAAAGACACGTGTGAGCGCCGCAGGTGGGATGGAGAGATGAGGAGAGGAAGAGAGAGGGAGAGGAGAGAGAGAGATGCTCCTACACTCACAGAGGAGGAGGAGAGGGCAGAGGCAATGCTATTGGTGGATGTTTTTCTTTTCTCTCCTCCCCCTCCCTCTCTCTCTCCACTGTAGTTTCCACCCCTTCTCGCTCTCTTTCTTTCCTTCTCTCGCTCTCTCTCATCTCTGATCTTCTTTGCACGCCTCTCTCTCTTCTATTTATTTACCAGTCCTTACTCACACTCCTTTTTCTTTCCCTCCCTCTTCCTTTCTTCTCTCTCTCTTTCTCTCTCACTCATACACAGAATCTAAACCCCTCTCCTCTCTTTGCCCCTCTCTTTCTCTCTTTCTGCTTTGTTCTCTCACCCCCTTCTTTCTCTCTCTCTCTCTCTTTCTCACTTTCCTCTCTCTCCCCTGTCTCCTTCTCTATTTCATCCACTTCACTTCCCTCCCCTCCCTCCCTTATGCCTCTCTCTCTTTCCCTCTCTACTTTCTCTAGCTCTCTGTGCTCTCCTTCCCTCTCTCTCTCTCTCTCTCTCCTGCTCTCTCTCCACCCCCCCCCCCCCCCCCCCTCGCTCTCTGATGATGCGTTCACACTCTTGGTGTTATTTTGAGGAGCTGGTCTCAGTCTCATACAATTACAAACATGAGGCTTTATAGAGTTAAAGCTACACTGTGGAACTTTTCTGCTGGAGGGTCTGCCTCTTTGGCTCCATGGAGATAACGGCCTTGCCTGTTGTTATGACATTAAACTTATTTACTCATAATCATAGTCAGAATCATTACCACACAAATAGCTTAAAAACATGCATTCTTGCTGTGAGCCAGCTCGCCTCTCCACAGAGCTGACCTCAGACTGGTTTTATTCGTATATTGCTCTTTCCTGGACATTCTCATCTCACACATCTGTATGAAAGAGGGAGGTGTTGCTCAAAGGCACAATGACTTCAGTGTTTTCACTGGTGGAGATGGAGATTGAACCATCGACACAGAGGACGTGACCTGACAAAGCACAGGTCCAGTGTCCCCGACAAACACCTAACAACACCGACACGTGTGCTTTCTCTCTGTCCGTCTGTCTCCCTCTGTCTCTGTCTCCCTTTGTCTCCCTCTGTCTCTGTCTCCCTCTGTCTCCCTCTGTCTCTGTCTCCCTCTGTCTCTGTCTCCCTCTGTCTCTGTCTCTCTCTGTCTTTGTCTCTCTCTCTCTCTCTCTCTCTCTCCTCCCTCTCCCCCTCTGTCCATACTCTGTCGTGGCAGTGACAGTGTATAGAACACAGCTCTCTCTGTCTGTCTGTCTCTGTCATTCCCTCTCTCTCTCTCTCTCTCTCTCTCTGTTTGTCCCTGTCATTCTCTCTCTCTCTCTCTGTCTGTCCCTGTCATTCTCTCTCTCTCTCTCTCTCTGTCTGTCCCTGTCATTCTCTCTCTCGCACTCTCTCTGTCCCTGTCATTCTCTCTCTCTCTCTTTCTCTCTCTCTCTCTCTTTCTCTCTCTCTCTCTCTCTCTCTCTCTGTCTGTCCCTGTCATTCCCTCTCTCTGTCCCTATCATTTTCTCTCTCGCGCTCTCTGTCCCTGTCATTCCCTCTCTCTCTCTGTCCCTGTCATTTCCTCTCTCTCTGTCTGTCCCTGTCATTCTCTCTCTCTCTCTCTCTCTGCCTGTCCCTGTCATTCCCCATCTCTCTCTCTCTGTCTGTCCCTGTCATTCCCTCTCTCTCTCTCTCTCTCTCTCTCTCTCTGTCTGTCCCTGTCATTTCCCCTCTCTCTCTCTCTCTGTCTGTCCCTGTCATTCTCTCTCTCTCTGTCTGTCCCTGTCATTCCCTCTCTCTCTCTCTCTCTCTCTCTCTCTGTCTGTCCCTGTCATTCCCTCTCTCTCTCTGTCTGTCCCTGTCATTCCCTCTCTCTGTCTCTGTCTGTCCCAGTCATTCCCTCTCTCTCTCTCTGTCTGTCCCTGTCATTCCCCCTCTCTCTCTCTCTCTCTGTCTGTCCCTGTCATTTCCCCTCTCTCTCTCTCTCTCTGTCTGTCCCTGTCATTCTCTCTCTCTCTCTCTCTCTCTCTCTCTCTCTGCCTGTCCCTGTCATTCCCTCTCTCTCTCTCTGTCTGTCCCTGTCATTCCCTCTCTCTCTCTCTGTCTGTCCCTGTCATTCCCTCTCTCCGTCCTCTCGTCTCACAGCAGTGACAGTGTGGAGTTATTTATAAAGTGGAATTTGTCTGTGTCACATTTTTGACGTGTGACACTGAACCGTCCTCCTGTTTCACCCCCACATCACTGCTAAGGTTAGCCACATGCTAAGGTTAGCCACAGATAGCATTAGCCACATGCTAGGGTTAACCATAGAAAGTATTAGCCAAATGTTTATATTAACCACAGATAGCATTAGCCACATGCTGAGGTTAGCCACAGATAGTATTAGCCTCATGCTAGCTAATGTTAGCCACATCATGCTAATATTAGCCTCATAAAAAGAAACATGTCCGCCACAGTGTGTTTGAAACGTGAAGTTAAGAACAGGAAGCTCCAAGATGTCTGCTGTGTCAGTTCAGTCAGAGATGGAGGAGGATAAACTTCACACTTTTGTCCTTTTGTTCAAACTCTGCCCCTGCAGACAGGTGTTTGTATCAGAAACACCTGTCTGTAATCATGGCAGTGCTGTGTGATGCCATTTAGTATTTGAAGTTGCAGTGGCCTCTGGAGGCAGTACAACATGTTGGACATTCTGTATTTTTGATTTATGGATGTTTCTTATTCTGCTTTATTAATCAACAATTTTGTGAAGTCTGCCGAGATAACTTTTGTTTTGATTTTGGGCTATACAAAAATAAATTGAATTGAATTGAATTGAAAATGACTCGGGACAGTAGATGTGCTCCAAAAACACCATGTCCACAGGATATATACTAGTACATATTGTAGTACATATACTAGTACATATCCTAGTACATATACTAGTACATATTGTAGTGCATATACTAGTACATATTGTAGTGCATATACTAGTACATATACTAGTACATGTGTAATGTCAAAATTCACTGACTAATACAAATGTAGTGGAGTAAACGAGTGTAAACTGTAGCTGAAGGAGTACAGGGCTGTGGCGGTGGCAGGGCACACTGACCCTGTCCTCATGACACACATGAGGACACTCAACTACGAGCTCTGATAAGAGACAGGCTCAGGTCACACTGGGGCTCAAGTGTGTACAAGTACAACAAGAGTTACTTCAAAAGAATTCGACTCAAGTAGGAGTACAAAGTAGGGGTAGAGTAGTAAAAGTATAAGAGTATTTGCTGGGAACTACTACTCAAGTAAGAGTAACTGTCAAGGCATAACATTTGATAATTTGAAGTGAATGTAATGTGAAGGACAAAACATTAAATAAGTCAAAAAATCAAAGGACAGACGGTATACAGAAGTGGAATAAGCGAGTGTGACATCGCCCACAGCGTTCAGCTCCAGTCAAATGAAGCTCATCGATGCTAACGGTTACAGGAGCGAATTTGGAGCCAGGCTCAATTTTATGAATAGGATTTTTTTAACAGACAAAATAGTGAAATAAAAACCCCAAGCTCATGTAGAGCGGGTTAATACAAACATTTAAGACCAAAATGACAAGACACAGCAGCAGGTACAGAGAGAGGGGCCACAATATTCTAATGTAAGTCAGTGGGAGCCAGAGTCAGAAGGAGCCGGAAGAGCCGCATGCGAACTTCCTATTTGGAACCCAGCGGCTATTGTGTTAGCTATGTCCATTTATATATACAGTCTATGGGACAGAGACAGAAATGAGACAAACTAAATCAGATCTGAAGGAGCTGCAAGAAACACAAATGTGAGAATCATTTCAGATTGTCACAGAAAACTTTAGTCACTTTAGACTCACTCACAGTGGGAAGAGGAACAACTTTTACTCAAGTAAGAGTACTGTTACACTGTATAGTATATTACTCAAGTAAGAGTACTGTTACACTGTATAGTATATTACTCAAGTAAGAGTACTGTTACACTGTATAGTATATTACTCAAGTAAGAGTACTGTTACACTGTATAGTATATTACTCAAGTAAGAGTACTGTTACACTGTATAGTATATTACTCAAGTAAGAGTACTGTTACACTGTATAGTATATTACTCAAGTAAGAGTACTGTTACACTGTATAGTATATTACTCAAGTAAGAGTACTGGTACACTATACAACATATTACTCAAGTAAGAGTACTGTTACACTGTATAGTATATTACTCAAGTAAGAGTACTGTTACACTGTATAGTATATTACTCAAGTAAGAGTACTGTTACACTGTATAGTATATTACTCAAGTAAGAGTACTGTTACACTGTATTACATATTACTCAAGTAAGAGTATAGCAAAAGGAGAAATTTAATTTGTCAACTGGACAGAGTTTATTTGGTCGAATACGTTTCGCAGCTCATCCAAGCTGCTTCTTCAGTTCTGGTCAGATGCCGGTGGACACTGCTTTATATCTGCTTGAAGGGAGGAGCTTAATTACAATGAAAATTACTCTGAGACAACACATATTTAAATACAGTTTCAGTTAGTCATGTGAGTCTATTCAATATGGAGTGGGAGTGGGGGAGTAGTTAGCATATCCATTCAGGGCCATGATGGGTGTTTTCACACCTCTGGACATGTCCTGGCTGGTCCCATTGTTTTCCCAGTTTGTTTTGATTTAGGTTTGAGGATAGAATTATAGATGGGAGACAAATGATGTCTGAGACCTCCATTTCTGTTCAAGGAAGGATTCTCTTTCTTGACAAAAATAGCTTCTTTAACTCCCCTCTCAAACCAGTTCTTTTCTCTGGCCAAGATCTGGACCTCGCTGTCCTCAAAGGAGTGGCCTGTGGCTTTTAGGTGGAGATGTACGGCAGATTGCGGCCCACCCTGGTTTTCCCGTCTGTGTTGATACATTCGTTTGAAAAGTGGTTGTTTAGTTTTTCCAATGTAGCGCTCACTGCAGTCTTCACTACACTGAATGGAGTAGACCACATTGCTTTGTTTGTGGCTCGGTGTTTTGTCCTTAGGATGGACCAGTTTTTGTCTTAAAGTGTTTGTGGGTTTGAAATAGACTGGGATTTCATGTTGTCTGAAGATCCTCTGTAGTTTTTCGGAAACGCCAGCCAGGTAAGGAATAGTTACACCCTTTCTCCTGGGCTCTGGTTCTCTGTTGTCCTGTTTCTTGGCTCTCTTCGAATGTATCAACACAGACGGGAAAACCAGGGTGGGCCGCAATCTGCCGTACATCTCCACCTAAAAGCCACGGGCCACTCCTTTGAGGACAGTGAGGTCCAGATCTTGGCCAGAGAAAAGAACTGGTTTGAGAGGGGAGTTAAAGAAGCTATTTTTGTCAAGAAAGAGAATCCTTCCTTGAACAGAAATGGAGGTCTCAGACATCATTTGTCTCCCATCTATAATTCTATCCTCAAACCTAAATCAAAACAAACAGAGAAAACAACAGGACTAGCCAGGACATGTCCAGAGGTGTGAAAACACCCATCATGGCCCTGATTCTACACACATCAAGTAAGAGTACTGTTACACTGTACAGTATATTACTCAAGTAAGAGTACTGGTACACTATACAGTATATTACTCAAGTAAGAGTACTGGTACACTATACAGTATATTACTCAAGTAAGAGTACTGTTACACTGTACAGTATATTACTCAAGTAAGAGTACTGGTACACTGTACAGTATATTACTCAAGTAAGAGTACTGGTACACTATACAGTATATTACTCAAGTAAGAGTACTGGTACACTATACAGTATATTACTCAAGTAAGAGTACTGGTACACTGTACAGTATATTACTCAAGTAAGAGTACTGTTACACTGTACAGTATATTACTCAAGTAAGAGTACTGGTACACTGTGCTATAGATTACTCAAATAAGAATAAACATATGGGGTCAGAAAAGGCCTGCAGTCCTGCCTCACAGTGACAAGGTCTGTGGTTCAATTCCCAGACATTTAGTGAGGCCTTTCCGTGTGGAGTTTGCATGTTCTCCCTATGTCTGTGTGCAGATTTGCCCCGTGAACCTGAAACATGCCCCTCCTGCTAATGCTAATGCTAATGCTAATCCTCAGCTGAGATCAGAGTGAACAGGTGCAGAGGCTGGAAACCCCCGGAGTGTGTGTTTGTGTCAAAAGTGCGTCACCAAAACTAACCACCGTCACTCAGCACCACAAACGACCTATAGCACACTATCAATGACTTTTATCACACAGACCCCTGCACATTTAGGCCGAGCTCTCTCAAACGTAAAACACTCTGTTCCACCTTGTTATGTCATGTGCTGATACAGGAAGTGCTCCACTGTGTTTTTAAACTCCAACACACCTTCACTAGAATCATTTGGAATATTTCATCCCTGGAATTGCCAGTCTTTACTGAACAAAAGGGAAAAGGAGCTGTTCAACTGAAAACATGACATCACAAGGTGGAAGAGAACATTTGGAGCTTTGGAGATGTAGACAGACTAATATAAAGGGTTACTCAAACATGTGAATGAAACAAAACACAACTCCAGGTCTGTTTTTGAGGAGGAACATCAGAACATGACTTAAAGCTCACAAGAGTCAGTTATGTGTAATATTGGACTTTTTAGAAAACAACGTGCTGTACAAAGAACTGGAAGCATGTAGAATATAATAAGAATTCTAATCAGGTAATCCGACATGTGATCTACTGATACTTTGCAGCTGATGTCATCCCTGTTGTGTAATGCTAACTGTAAGTACTGCTCTATATGACACTTGTTAGGCTTTAATCGGAGCTTTATTTTTAACACAATCTGACCAGAAAGAACTGACTCATTTGGAACTCCAACAGGTGAGCCGATTTGTGCTGTTAAACAAGTCCCCCAAATAACATTACAGTCACAAGCTAGCATTAGCATTAACAAACAGTTTTTCAGTTAGTCACTCTCACTTTTTGTTGAAACTCAAACTCCTAAACAGCACCATGAACACTCACACTGATCACAGGCTCCTGAAAATGTGATCTTTAAATCCATTTTGTATTTTTTCTTGAGTTTTGAGATGATCCTGAAACTTATTTGGCAGTGTTTGCAAATGTGTGCATTGTAAACCAGGACCAAGACAAACCCTAAGTCAACTTCCCAGACCTTTCACCAAACAGGACTAAATCAAAATTCAAAACACAGTCTTTGAACAGCAAGAAAACACATTCAGACGTTAGACATGCAGAGGGACCCTTCACAGACACAGGAAGAACATTCAAACTCCACAGACAAAGTCCTCAGTGACCCTTGGTGACCCTCTGTGAAGCGAGGACTAGTGTGTCTTATGGTGAATGTCTCAGTTGTCCCTTCACAGTGGCACAGGCCGGGCCCTTGTGTTAAAGCTGCACATTTAAAAAGGCTCAAACTGGGGCCCCTCAGCTCTCTTTATGTCATTGTAAAGTACAGCATGAGCGCTCCAGAGGGTATGACAACATAATACAGATGCTCCTCCTGATCCCTGTGTGTCAGATGCCCTCCCACCATGTAATGAAAGACTAATAAAAGAGCATTAGATAAGACTGCTAATATTATTCTCACCCTGAGCACCTGAGAGAGTGGCTGCTGGGTACAGTAGCTCCTGAGGTTTTTCCTGAAAACATCTACCTTTTTAAGTTACTCTAGTTTGCACTTCCAATGTTTGCAGTAAGTTACTGGAGATCTTCTACAGGTCTGTGGAGGCCAGCGCCCTGGACTTCACTGTGGTTCTGCTGGAGGAGCAGCACCAGTAAGATAAGATATGCCTTTATTAGTCCCACAGTGGGGAAATTCCAGTGTTGCAACGCACAGTTCAAGAACAGCAGGAAAATGGAACATGCAATAAAACAAGATAATAGATAATGGCTAAAAAAATTATAATTTAGAAATAGACTTAAAGATAGACTCTAATTTTGTTTTGGTGGAGCAAAAATATAAAATACAAAATATAAAATATAAAATACCAAAAAATACTATTATGTACAATAAAAGTAACAGTGCAGCATATGAACAGAGTAAATCTCAGTAAAGTGACTTCAGTATATTATGTTATTTACAGTAATGACTATGTTTATACAGACAGGATAAATATCAGTAAAGTGACATGAGTGAATTGTACCAGAGGTCTTCAGTATTGCACATAGATAGAGTTGAATGACACATGTTCAGTGTTAACAGTGTTCATTGTACAGTCTAACAGCAGCAGGAAGGAAAGACCTGCGAAACCTCTCCTTCCCACAGCGAGGGTGAATCAGTCTGTCACTGAAGCTGCTCTCCAGAGCAGACAGGGCGTCCTGCAGGGGGTGACACTCATGGTCCAGCATAGAGATGACCTTAGCCAGGACCGTCTTGTCCCCCACCTGCTGCACTGAGTCCAGAGGACAGCCCAGGACGGAGCTGGACTTCTTGATGACCTTGTCCAGCTTCTTCCTCTCCCTCTCTGTGATGCTGCTGCTCCAGCAGACCACACCGTACAGGATGGCTGATGCCACCACAGAGTCATAGAAGGTCTTCAGGAGTGGCCCCCTCACTCCAAAAGACCTGAGTCTCCTCAGGAGATAGAGCCGACTCTGGCCCTTCCTGTACAGTGCATCTGTGTTGTGAGTCCAGTCCAGTTTGTTGTTCAGATGCACACCCAGGTACTTGTAAGAGTCCACTCTCTCAATGTCCCTTCCCTGGATGTTCACTGAGGTGACAGTAGAGTGGCGTCTGCGGAAGTCCACCACCATCTCCTTGGTCTTCCCTGCATTGATGATGAGGTGGTTCTGCTGACACCAGTCCACAAAGTCCTGCGCTAGTCCTCTGTACTCCACATCGTCATCATCCTTAATGAAGCCAATGATGGCAGAGTCATCAGAGAACTTCTGCAGGACGCAGCTGTCCGTGTTGTGTCTGAAGTCTGCAGTGTAAAGTGTGAAAAGAAAGGGCGCGAGGACCGTGCCCTGGGGCGCCCCCACACTGCAGGTCAGTAGGTCAGACACGCAGTTCTTGGCTCTCACAAACTGGGGCCGGTTTGTGAGGTAGTCCAGGATCCAGTCTGCCAGATCACAGTCCACACCGGCAGTCTCGAGTTTGTCCCTCAGGAGCAGTGGCTGGATGGTGTTGAAAGCACTGGAGAAGTCAAAGAAGAGAATCCTCACAGTGCTGCCGGGGTTCTCCAGGTGAGACAGTGAGCGGTGCAGCAGGTAGATGACGCGTCCTCCACTCCGATGCCAGGCCGGTATGCAAACTGCAGCGGGTCCATCGCTGAGCTCACGGTGGAGCGGAGGTGGCCAAGGACCAGTCTCTCCAGTGTCTTCATCAGGTGCGATGTTAGAGCCACCGGCCTGAAGCTGCTGGGGTCTTTAGCGTGCGGTGTCTTAGGCACTGGTACCACGCAGGAGGTCTTCCAGAGTTGTGGTACCACCCTCAGCTTAAGGCTCATGTTGAAGACATGCTCCATAACTTCACACAGTTCGTCTGCACAGGACTTAAGGAGCCTGGAGCTGATGCCGTCTGGTCCTGCTGCCTTCCTGGGTCTGATCTTCTTGAGCTCCAGTCTCAACTGGGCTGTAGAAAATGACAGTGGCAGGCTGGGGGGATGGGTGAGTCCATGTGTAGTGGTGGGCTGAAGAGCAGAGGCAGAGGTGTGAAGAGGAGTTCCCCATTGTCCAGCTGGGGAGGTGAGAGCTGGCAGCTGGGTGGGGGGAGTGGTGGGTGATTGATCAAATCTCAGGAAGTGAGAATTGAGCTCGTTTACCCACCGCAGATCCCCCTCCGTCTGGGCAGGAGGCGCTTTGAAGCCTGAGATCGTCTTGAGGCTTCTCCACACCCCCTGGATGTTCTTCTGCTGCAGCTGTTGCTCCATCCTTCTCTTTTGGCTGGCTTGGCTCGTCCTGATTTTCCTCCTCAGCTTCTTCAGTGCAGCCTTCAGCTCCTCCTTGGTCCCTGACCTAAAAGCTCTCTTCTTCTCCTTCAGCAGAGCTTTTATGTCAGGGTTAATCCACGGCTTGTTGTTTGAAAAACACCGCACCGTCTGGGAGGGGACGATGTTTTCAAAACAAAAGTTGATGTAGTCCGTGATGCACTCTGTCACTGCATTGATGTCCTCCCCATGTGGGTCACAGAGCTCTGTCCACACTGTGGTGTCAAAACAGTCTCTCAGAGCCTCCTCACTCTCAGCAGTCCACTTCTTCACCACACGGGGCACCACAGGCTGTCTGTGCACAATAGGATGGACAATGTTGTGGTCAGCTCTACCCAGGGGAGGCAGTGGGGATGAAGAATAAGCCTCCTTGGCGTTGGCAAAAAATAAATCCAGTGTTTTATTGTCTCTTGTGGGGCAGGTAACATACTGGGTGTATGTAGGCAGAACAGGTGCAGGAGATGCATGGTTGAAGTCTCCAGAAATCAGGAAGAGAGCCTGTGGATGCTTTGTTTGGAGTGTGCTCGTACAGGAGTGCAGTGTGTCACATGCTGTCTCAGCATTAGCAGAGGGAGGAACATAGACAGCGATCACAATCACATGTGAGAACTCCCGGGGCAGATAATATGGCCTCATGCTAACAGCCAGCAGCTCAATGTCTCTGTTACACAGCTGCTCCTTCACTGTACAGTGTCCAGCTTTGCACCACTTCTCATTCACAAACAGAGCCAGACCTCCTCCTTTCTTCTTACCACTCTCTGCCATCCTGTCTGCGCGCAGCAGGTGAAAGTTGTCCATAGCAACAGCTGAATCCGGGATTTGCGGGGTCAACCAGGACTCCGTGAAAAGCATGATGCTACTGTCTCTGTATTCCCGCTGATATCGCGTGAGCGCCGCTAATTCGTCCGTCTTGTTCGAAATAGGCCGCATGTTTCCCGCGATGACAGAGGGGAGCACAGGTCTGAAGCGTCTCTTCTTTTCCCGGAGTTTGCGTCCAGCACGTCGGCCCCTGCGCGTCTTCCGTAGCAGCTCCGCCGGGATGTCATGGCGGTCTCGGGGAAACACTACAGCGCAGCGCAGCGCTAACAGCTGATCCCTTGTGTATACAATGGGGGGTCGCGGGCCCACGCACATCGCGCCGGTGAAAATTGGCGAGAATCCAACAAAAGAAAAGTTGAAGCAAAGCAGAACCAACGCGTTTCTGAAGTACTTAACTTTATACACACTATTTACAAAAAGTACAAACACACAAAGAAGGTAAAGAGCAAAAAAAGTTGGAAAATAGAGGAGCGCGATGCAACCAGCTGCGGCTCTCACCAGCGCCGGAAGTGGGCGGATTGACAAACTGATCCGTAAAGCTGGACACATAATCTGTGAGCTGGAGACATTTGTCACAGTGAGGGACAGGAGGACACTGGACAAACAGCTCTCCATCATGGACACTCCTGCTCACCCACTGCACCAGACTATAGAGGGACAGAGGAGATAATACTCCCTACAACTGTACAACAACTCACCCACTACACCAGACTATACATGGACAGAGGAGATAATACGCCCTACAACTGTACAACTCACCCACTGCACCAGACTATAGAGGGACAGAGGAGATAATACTCCCTACAACTGTACAACAACTCACCCACTGCACCAGACTATAGAGGGACAGAGGAGATAATACTCCCTACAACTGTACAACAACTCACCCACTGCACCAGACTATAGAGGGACAGAGAAGATAATACTCCCTACAACTGTACAACAACCCACCCACTGCACCAGACTATAGAGGGACAGAGGAGCTCATTCTCCAACAGGCTCCTTCAGCTCCACTCAAACAGTGAGAGATACAGGACTGCATTCATACCATACTCCATACAAGTGTACTACAACTCAACCTTATGTAACAGATAATACTCCCTACAACTGTACAGCAACTTAATCTTAAGTAAAGGATAACTTTGTCAGTCAGCAGAGTATTTGCACTGTCGTTCTTATCTCTTGTTTATAGCTGTGATTTTATAGTGTATTTTATATTTTATTACTTATTTTTCTATTTTATTTTGACTTGTACATATACATTTATTTTTTTAATTATGTCTCATTTGACTCCTGTCTCTTGCTCTTTTTTCTACACCATCTATTTTTGTTACTCTCTGTTATTATATTATATTGTGATGTTTGAGCGACTGTATCCAAATCATTTCCATTGTGAATCAATAAAGTTTGTCTAAGTCGAAGTCTAAGTTTATATGATGATAAACCCAAACATTAAAGTCTTTGTATCTGAGTTTTACTGTCTCAAAACATGAAAAACATAAGGACCTAAAAAAACAACTAGCATGCTAACATCACACCAACCCTAGGCTACTTTCTTATATAAAGACAGCACACAGTGGTCTTATTTTGACCCTATTCACAATAGATTTGTACAATGGTTTATTTGATTCATTATATAAACTGAGTACAGTGGCAGCTCCTTTAAACAGTAATATTATCCACGTGCTTCAGTTCATGAAAATGAAATAACTTACAGGACTATTTCACAAACAGAAGGATTGTAGGACAGGACATCAGACCAACAGTGTTAAACTCCTCTGCTCCAACTGCAGCTCCAGCTCACAGCAGATAAAGAGAGAACAGAATACAGCTATTCACACCAACATACAGAGGATCAGAACTAGAGCTGTCAAAAGTATCCAAAATCTTAGACTAGTATACACCCATGGAGCACTATGAAACCTACAGGACCACTGAGGGAGTAAACACATATAAGGACACATGGAATAGAAAAGAAAGTACTACCATTTAATGTAGAAAATCAGTATATTGTCTAAAAAAAAGAGCGTTTTTATTATCATCGTGGTATCAGAATCAGTATTGAACACCAAGTTGTTTCCTTAGAATCTAAATGTCATTTGAAATGTTGGTGTCTTTACAACACTAGTCAGACTTTAGAGTAAACAGGAGCAGTTTCAGATGTGATCAGACTGAACCAAAGCCACAGATACTGAGCCTGTATACACGACTAGGCAAAAGTTTGGACACCTCTCATTCAATGTGTGTTTTTTATTCATTTATTTTTATTTTTTTCTTTAAGTTTACCACTTTGTACATTTCATAAACAAAATACATCAGATTTATGAAGTAAGATATATGAAATTATGTAGCACAGAAAAAAGTGAAATAATTTCTAAATATGTGTTTATATTTTATATTCAAATCCCCATAGCTGTGTGGACCCTTGTCCTTCTCTCAGTGAGCTTGAGGACGTCTCCTGAAATGGTTTCCACTTCAGAGCTGTGCCGCATCAGGGTCAAGAAATGACAAATGTGCAAAGCAAAGGGTCAGTTTTAACTATTTTTAAAAATGTATTTTTGTTTGTTTGTTTGTTTGTTTGTTTGTTTGTTTGTTTGCTCCATTCCACATGTGTCATTCATAGTTGTGATGCTTCAGTGAGACTCTACAGTGTGAATAATCATGGAAATAAAGAAGAAACATACATTTAAAAGTGTGTCCAAACTTGTGTGTTAGCCTAGGTGTGTGTACAGTATGTCCCAGTGGCTCATGTGCGTACCCACAGTGAGAATGAAGTAAAACACACATCTGAACTCACTCATGTGTATTTGTATATTTGTGTGTGAATGTATTTTTAAGCCATTATCTATTATCTTGTTTTATTGCATGTTACCATTTTCCTGCTGTTCTTGAACTGTGCGTTGCAACACTGGAATTTCCCCACTGTGGGACTAATAAAGGCATATCTTATCTTATCTTATCTTATTTACTGAAACTGTAACATTCTGTTTCTGAACAAACCCACAGAGGAAACCATGAAACAAGCGCCGCACATGAGGGATAAGACACAGAGCAGGGAAGCAGAGAATGAGACTGAACGATTCAGATCATCAGGGATATTATTACAGTGTGTGAATGTCAGGAGTATTTGGTTAAAGAGCGGCTCTGTTACTTCATTACTTCACACATACTTCACATTTAGATCACCATGTTTCCTTTTACTGTTTTGAAAATCATATATTCACCAAAAGAACATATTAACATGTTTTATAAGTTGTAGTCCCCCCTTCCTTTGTTAAGTTAAGTCACTCCCCCTTCAGAGCGCTATCACAACACCATCAGCGTACATCCACTAATGAAACTACTGCAACAGGTTTGTAAAGTTATTGTGTACAGTTTTGTATCATGTGTATAGAATCCCTCAGTCGTCCAGGTAGAATCCATGGCAAAAGGAGAAATTCAATTTGTCAACTGGACAAAGTTCATTCGAGCTGCCTCTTCAGTTCTGGTCAGATGCTGGTGGACACTGCTTAATATCTGCCTGAAGGGGGCGCTAACTACAATGAAATTACTCTGAGACACACATATTTGTTTACAGTTTCTGTTAGTCAGGTGAGTCTATTCAATATGGAGTGGGAGTGGGAGAGTAGTTAGCATATCCATTCAGGGCCATGATGGTGTTTTCACACCTCTGGACATGTCCTGGCTAGTCCCATTGTTTTCTCTGTTAGTTTTGATTTAGGTTTGAGGATAGAGTTATAGATGGGAGACAAATGATGTCTGAGACCTCCATTTCTGTTCAAGGAAGGATTCTCTTTCTTGACAAAAATAGCCTCTTTAACTCCCCTCTCAAACCAGTTCTTCTCTCTGGCCAAGATCTGGACCTCACTGTCCTCAAAGGAGTGGTCTGTGGCTTTTAGGTGGAGATGTACGGCAGACTGAGGTCCTTTTAGGTGGAGATGTACGGCAGACTGAGGTCCACTCTGGTTTTCCCGTCTGTGTTGATACATCCTCTTGTGAAGTGGCTGTTTTGTTTCTCCAATGTAGCGCTCACTGCAGTCTTCACTACACTGAATGGAGTAGACCACATTGCTTTGTTTGTGGCTCGGTGTTTTGTCCTTAGGATGGACCAAGTGTTTGTGGGTTTGAAATAGACTGGGATTTCATGTTGTCTGAAGATCCTCTGTAGGTTTTCGTAAACACCAGCCAGGTAAGGAATAGTTACACCTTTTCTCCTGGGTTCTGGTTCTCTGTTGTCGTGTTTCTTGGCTCTCTTAGTTTTATTGAAAGCCCATTTAGGATATCATGTTTTTGTATATTTCTGGAGAATTGTCGTGTGGGATCATGGGTGATGTAGACTTGTGGGCGGAGCCTCGTACAGAATCTAACCATAAGGAGGGTTTGAAGAGGGCCCAGGAGAGATCACTAGATTATTCAAACGTGCATGGATGATGTCTAAAACTTCTTCAGGCACGTTTTTGATGAAAAGTTATAACATGGGAGTGAGCTAAAAGGATCAGTGTGTGTGTTTACATGTACTCGAGTATCCCAGTTGTGATCAGGTTTTCTCAGTCTCCTGGGTTTTCTCAGTCTCCTGGGTTTTCTCAGTCTCCTGGGTTTGTGAGTGTCCTGATCTCCTGATGAGTGTCCTGGTGATGAAAACCAGGAGACTTTCACTGGGATGTTCTGAGAGTCTGCAGCCCACTGTGGCCTGTAGACGCACTACCCTGATGTCACAATACTGGAGCTGTACTAAGCATGTGCAAACTCAAGCAACAGATACAGTAAGAGCAGCAACTTCCCCAAAACGACTCAAACTTCTACCAGGACTTTTTAAGTAACAATGTTTTATACCTGTAAACAACATAAAGCAGTCTGCTATTTAACTGTGTTTTTCATAAGTTCAAAACTCCTTTTACTGAAGCTGTGACAGAGCTCCACACTCTCATGTTCATATAGGAATGTATCTTCTTTCTTTGTTGTTAAATACATGAAAAAAAAGCCTTTAATTGTTTCGTTCCTTGCCATGTTTTTACCATGGTTGCTACAGACCATGTTTACATGATGTCTTTTAATTCTGAATTAATTGTTCCGAATTAAATCATTCCGAATTAAATTATTCTCCTTCGAGTTTACATGGAAATAATAATTCTGAATTGAGGTTTACATAGAAAACACGTTAAATCGGTTTTATTTAATTCCGCTCAACGTCTGGGGGTGGGGAAGGTTCTAATTGGACAGGGACACGAACGGATTTACGTCAACCGGAAGAAAACTCACACTTCAGCTGCTACCGGCTTTTTGTCATCTCGGTTTGGTTAGTGTTTTTATGTTTTCTGCCATCCACTCTTTTCATTATTTGTAGATCTTCCAGCGAAATTATTAAAATAATTGTTTTGGTTCGAGACCAACGTTTGCTCCGGGTGTCATCTCGCAGGGCGTCATCGCGTCAGCAGGGCGACCCAACGAGCGTTGAACAACTGGAATTAATTTTAAGCAGAATAAACGTTTACATGATCGAGGAATAAATTAATTCATCTTTAAAATCGGAATAAACCACCCACTTAATTCGGAATTAAGTTTAATTCTGAATAATCATTTTCAGTAGGAATTAAGTGTTTGCATGGTCTTTTTAAACTGGAATTAATTTTTATTCGGAATTAACTTACTTTTAATCAGAATTAAAGCTCTCATGTAAAGGTGGCAACTGTTACCACACTGCAATAAAGCTTGGCCAAAATTTAAGATATAAACACTTAAATCTGTCAGAAAATGACTTAAAATTAGTGAAATTATCTGTCCACGCAGCAAGATCATTTTACTTGACAAGTTCTCTTAAAATACACTACCTCTAGACTAGAATTAATCCAATTCAGAACTAGTAAGTAGATCATAAATCTGAAAACAAGATGAATAACCTGATATAAGTTTTAAAATTTTGATCAGAGAAATTTGCAGTACAGTCTTAATATCCGGATACTCTGACTCCGCGTGTACACAGGGATGTGAGTATTTGTTTCTGTGAGCACATGTAAACACCATGTCGAGAATACTGTCATATCCAGGACAAGGCTCATAACAGGACACTTGTGCGCAGGTAAACACACTCACTGTGAATTAGAGCCCCGCGGACCTGACGCAAAACAGTGCGGTGCGGGACACATTTTGAACGGTCATTGCAGGTGCGGGTGGGAGCGGGACTGCACAATGCGGGAGCGGATGGGTGGGATGATAAACTGCAGTCCTGCAAACTAAATATGAGTGTAAAGTAAAATATACTAATGCTGATCATACATAATCTGTGCTTGACATTTTATTTGGCAGTAATAAAAATATTTTAAGCAGCCTAAACTTGTGGAAGTGGTCTAATCTCGCGTACATTTAAGACAATTCCTTTCCGCTTCTCCGTGTTTAGAGCTTTGAAGACATGGCAGAAGAACAGAGCACCTCCAGTGAATCTCATAGTGCTTCAGAAGTAAGTTCTTCTTTAAAGAGTGGTACATTCATCGTCAAAAAATCAAGAAACCTGAAGTCAGACATTTGGAAGTCTTTTTCGCTTGTGTACGACACAAAGGGAAATCAGCTGCCCTTTGCATGTTGTGATAAGTGCCAAAAGGATCTGACATACAACGGCCATAAATCATCAGGCCTGAATGGCCATGTTCTGTCTTGAAACGACAACAAGTGGAGTTCAAAGGAAACAGCACAAAAGTGACAGATGCTCTAAAGGCAAAGACTGTGGAGAAATGTGTTGATTTTGTTGCTGCGGACCTCTGTCCGTATGACAGCATCGCTGTTGGGGATTAATTCAACTGGCTCAACACTTAGTTGCCACGGCAGCCACAATAGGCAAATTCGATGTGAAAGAGATTCTGTCCCTTCCTACAACTGTGTCACGTCATGTAGATGATCGGAACTCAAATTTAGGGCTATTAATGTTTTGTATGTGTGGCATTATGCCCCTGGGGGCAGGCTATCAATTGGCGGGCTGAGTTCTCATTGGTCACTTGCGCCAGCCGGTAGTCAATAAAAGCGCCTTGCCCTCCGTTGCTTTCTCTTTGACCTCGCGCATCCGCCTGCCCTGCGGCACGTCACTTCCGTGTTTCCTTGCGCCTCACCGCCGGTAAGAGCAGTTCTCCCTTTCTCTCCAAAATCTTGGCTTTATGTCGCTGATTGAAAACTCTATTTGTAGCACGGACAGTTGCGCATATGTACGCGGACCCACGCTGCTCGCTACCACGTCAACGGTAAGCTTACACCCTTGGTCATGGCATTCAGGCTTCGCTTAGCATGCTAATGTAGCTTGTGTCATCGCTAGGCAACCAGCGTAGCTCCTTAGCCGAGCCTCTCCCTCATTGGAGCTGCATTTCAGCTCAAAGTGGTGAGTAATGCCTGTTTTCTGGCGTGTGAGCTCCCCATTCTAATTTAATAACGAGTCCTCCATTTTTTACTCTAGACGCTGCTGTTTTGCTCTGTCCTTTGCACTGCTGCTAAAATATTTATTGTGCTTGTGTTGCCGCTGTTGCCCTGCTGCTTCACCGGGCACCCCCGGTCCGCTTTGTGGAGGCCTATCACGCCCCTCGCTCTGCCTCGTGGGCCCAGCTACTCTGTTTAAGGGCCATACAGTGTGCGTGCCACCCTGACTCACTGTGTGTTTCTCCCCTCTGACTGTGGGAGCGTTGTGGGGCGAGGCGGGACCTTGCAATCTGTGCACTGCAGGAAATACACTGTTTATCTGTTTTATTCAAAAAATGTAATAATTTTATGTCTGGTTCTAGGAGCTGTTAATCAAGCCTCGTGGTGGTGGATTCTCTGGTGGTGGTCACCTTTTGGTTTGAGGTGCACTATTTTCTTCGTTTGCTGTGTAGTGTGTGTGTGTGTGTGTGTGTGTCTTATTAATTTGGTGTTCCCCCATTATAACTCCACCCCTTCACGGCATAAATCCCAGCTCCCTAGTTCTTCTTATGTGTGTGCATGTGTGTGAGCTCAATCCATTTTAAAGTCTAATACCTTTTAAAATATAGTGTTTAAAATAAAGTTTGTTTTTTATTTATTTCCTGTAAATAAACACTGTCAAAGTCAAGTTAACAGTCTCCACCTTTCAGTAAAACGGACCTGTGTGCTGTACCTGTTAATTCTCCAGGTGTGACCACTGGAGTGGCGTTGTTGGTTTAACGGTGCATTACTTAGGACTTTTAAATATTTGGTAGTTCTATTAATTTATAAAAGTAACACCCTCCCTCTCGCCACATATGGATGCCACCAAGTTACCACTTAAGGAATTATGTGCGCGTGTTTTTTTGTTTTTTGTTTTTTTTTCCCAAGGAATTAAAATTGTAATTCTTTGCGGGTGCGGGCAGGAGCTGGACTCTACAGACGTCTACAGTGAATCAAAGTGAATTAAAGGGGCACTATGTCACTTTTCGGGGTCAAAACCTGCTTGTCTTCATGATATTTTTGAGTTGAGTTAATTCAGTTTTTTTGGAGTCTTCTTACCTTCCCCGAGGTCGAGCACGGCCAGCACAGCGCTGCTCCGGGCCTCCCCCTGGTGGTTGTTGGCGATACAGGTGTAGAGGCCGGCGTCGCTGGGTTTACAGTCCCTGATCCACAGCCCTCCGTACTCCTGGTTGTCCATGTTGAGCAGCTCCTCGTTGTGGTACCAGTACAGAGAGGGCTGAGGGTCCCCGGACACACACACCTTCAGGCGTATGTCACAGCCCGTCCCCACTGCCGCGTTCCTCATTTTCCTGGTGAACACTGGAGGCGAGGGGCCGGAGCCGGGGACCACCTGATCACAGCTGGACTTAGAGCGCTTCGGCGGGATCAGGGGGCTAGGGGGCGCCACTGCCTCATCCGGCCCCTTCAGTGTCATCTGGACCTCAGATTTCCTCATGGTGAAGTGTGGAGGACGACAGGTTTAAAAGTCTAACCTGGAGTAAAGAAGTTTAGTTAAAGGCCCATATCACACTGTTTCCTGATCTGTTCTAATGTTGTTTCCTCATCACAAACAGACCTGGAGTTGTTTTGTTTCATTCACACGTTTAACACACAAAC
This sequence comes from Taenioides sp. WSHXM2023, assembly GCA_029959045.1. Taxonomy (NCBI): domain Eukaryota; kingdom Metazoa; phylum Chordata; class Actinopteri; order Gobiiformes; family Gobiidae; genus Taenioides; species Taenioides sp. WSHXM2023. The sequence continues at coordinate 30,375,957 of CM057099.1, forward strand.
CCTGAAGATTTAGACTGAGTTCTTCTCTCAAACTGGTTCCACCTTGTGATGTCATGTGGTAAAAAAAGATTTAAAACTCCACACACCTTCACTAGAATCATTTGGATGATTTCAACCCAGGAATTGTCAATCTCTACAGAACTAAAGGTTAAAGGAGCTGTTCACCTGAAAATTATCACTGACATCACAAGGTGGAACAGAGCATTTTGAGCCCTGGAGACCTAACAGAATAATAATAAAGGATCACTCAAACATGTGAATGAAACAAAACGCAACTCCAGGTCTGTTTTTGAGGAGGGAACAACATTCAGACATGGCTACAAACTCACAAGTCAGTTTTTGTGTAATATATGCCCTGTCAATCAGCATATTATTTGCTCTGTCGTTCTTGTCTCTTGTTTATAGCTGTGATTTTATAGTTTATTTTCTATTTTATTTTGACTTGTACATATACATTTATTTTTATAACTAGAAAAGCACTCAGAGCGCAGACCTCCGCCAAGCAGCTCAGTTTTCAAAGTGATCCAGAATCCAGGATTAATCATCTGGTGGATTTACCATTAGGAACATTTCCTGAAAATTTCATCAAGATCCGTCCATAACTTTTTGAGTTATCTTGCTAACAAACAAACAAACAAACAGACAAACTCATTGTGAATCAATAAAGTCTGTCTAAGTCTAAGTCTAATGTAATGTTATTGTCCGAGAATCACGAAGTGCCCGCTTAGCATGATAGTAAATAGTAGTAGTTAGTTAGTAGTAGCTGTACTGGGTTGGCAAAATGCTGCTCTGGTCTCTGAAAGTTATAAAATGTGCTTATAAACTCATCATGGTGAGTATAAGGATGTAGGACGCTCTGAATGCAGAAGGTGAGGATGTGAGGAAGAATTTTGGAGCACTGCAAACTGCTTCACGTGAACTAGTTTTGTTTTTCACTTTTTTAAGACAGGAAAAATCAGGTACAACTCTTTTATTCTCCTGACTTGTTTCATTTCACTCAGTATTGCTGTTGCTGTACCAGATTTAACGGTTTTGAAATGTAAAAAACAGAACTAGTTCATTTTAAACAGTTTGCAGGAAAATTAAACGCTTTATAATGAGATGCAGACAGAACACAGTGGACTTACTATGACCTGAAGTACATCTGTACTGGGGCAAATCTGACTTGATTACATGAAAAAAAAAAAAAAATAAATAAATAAATAATAATAATAATAATAATAATAATAATAAATAAATAAATAAATAAATCTGGTATTACCTCCTCCAAAACAGACCTGGAGTTGTGTTTTGTTTCATTCACATGTTTGAGTATCTCTTTTTTATTAGTCTGTCTACATCTACAAACCTCAAAATTAACACACAAAATTAACAGTTCTTCTCTCAAATTGAAAACAGTCTGTTCCACCTTATGATGTCATGAAGTTGTAGTTTTCAACAGCTTTGAACAGCTCCTTTTACCTTTAGTTCAGTAGAGATCAGGTCTGAAATAATCCAAATGATTCTAGTGAAGGTGTGTGGAGTTTAAAAGTACAGTGGAGCACTTCCTGTATTACCACATGACATCACAAGGTGAAACAGAGTGTTTCCAATTTGAGGGAAGAACTCAGTCTAAATCTGCAGGGTTTGTGTGTTAAACATGTGTGTGTGAATGAAACAAAACACATCCTCGTGTGATGAGGAAACATGAGGTTTTGTTGGTTTATGTGAAGTAAAGAGAGACTAGGGAACATTACCAGCTGAATGTGAACATTGGACTCAGCATGTCCATGTGTAAATACAATCACTGAATGAATAAAACAGAGGAGATAAAGTGTCAATCAGAATTTATTAACGGACAAAATAGTGAAATAAAAACACCAGGATCATGTAGAGCGGGTTAATACGAACATTTAGGACCAAAATGATGAGGCTCACAGCAGCAGGTACAGAGAGAGGAGCCACAATATGGAGCCAGAAGCATTCCTTTGAACACTTCCTGTTTGGACTGTAGCAGCCAGTGGGTTAGCTCTGTCCATGTATATGTACAGTCTATGGTATTACAGCATAGTTTATTTAGGCAACAAGTTTGAACCATACAGTGTGTATATAAATGGACATAGCTAACCTGGACAGGAAGTGGGCATGGACACGCTTCCAGTACCATGGACTCTGGCTCCAATTGACTTTACATTGAAAAATGATCACCCCTCTCTCTGTAACCGCTCCACATGAACCTGGTGTTTTTATTTCACAATTTTGTTAGTTAATAAATTCCGTCATACATCATACTCTCTTAGTCCACGTCTTATACACTCTATGATTTGAGCAGACAAAATGGATTAAGTTAGTCTAACATAAAAATGTGCTTCATTGGAGAGACACGTTTCTGTTTTAAGTGTGAAAAAGCTGCATTCTAAGAACAAGTACAGCCAAAGGTAACTAGTTTGTGTTGGAGTCTAGACCTGACTTAGCCTTAGTCTATATTTTATTTCTATAATCGAAACGGGAAAAACAAACCAGAAACTACAGCCACAAGTTACAACCAACATAATGAATAAGAATGTATAGGAGGAGTTATTTTGTCACTTATTTAAAGTCCCGTATCAACCAAATTAACCGTGAACTTTAAGACATGTTCTAATGTAGTTTTACTCACCACAAACACACCTGGAGTTGTGTTTTGTTTCATTCACATGTTTAACACACAAACCCTGCAGATTTAGGCTTTAGAGTTCTTCTTTCAAACAGAAAACACTCTGTTCCACCTTGTGATGTCATGTGGTAATACAAGAAGTGCTCCACTGTGTTTTAAAACTCCACACACCTTGACTAGAATTATCTGGATCATTTCAGCCCTGGAACTGCCAATCTCTACTGAACTAAAGAGCATTTTGAGCTTTGGAGATGTAGACAGACTTATAATAAAGGTTTACTCAAGCATGTGAATGAAACAAAACACAACTCCAGGTCTGTTTTGGAGGAGGAACAACATTAGAACATGACTTAAAGCTCACAAGAGTCAATTTTACCTAATGTAAAACCTTTCAACATTTAATTTAATTGTCTTTATAAGAATAATACAGATCTTATGTACTGTAGAATGAATGGTGATCACATCAACAGAGTCAGACTTCACTTAATATCAATCTCTCAACAATAATATCATGTTCACAATAGATGACAGCTCAAATGTAGCTTTTCAAAATGACAAAATGGATTTTTTTTATACCTCGTTTGTGACTTTTGGTCTTAATTACCTGCTAATTGAAGCTAGCCACAAGTCCTTGGAGCTCTGGTATTTTTAGGTTAAAGCCAAAGGATCACATTGCATTAACCACTCACCTAGTTCTGACTCACTTCTGAACCTCTGCACCAAACCTCTACTTAAAATTCTACACATTTCACAATATTTCACAAAATTATCCTCACATGCAAAAGTTTAAGATTATTCCTAAGTTTTAAAATGCTACAGCTATGAATTAAAACATGCCAATCCTGCTTTTATCTGAATTATTTGCTTAAAAAACGTGGTTACCTACTTCATAAAGTCCAAGCTTGTGTCCAAAGCTGTGGTATTTTTAGCTGTGGTGGATCATATTGCAATGAGACCTCCTTGTAACCTATCTCTTGGCGTTTTTCTATCCCAAAAATCAATAAATCTTGTGTGAAATTTTGTTGTGAATCCAAAATCTACAAATTTGAAAGTGAAAATGATCCAAAAAAGTGTTAGATCCCGGCGTTAGCGGCTGGTGGGCCTCCTTGGTTCTTGCTCCATGGCGCTCAGGGCAGAGGCACGGTCCAAAGGGGGAAATGACAGCACCAGGCCGGGTACATGACAGCTGTGGCCCCCCTAAAGCTCCAGACACCTGCCCCCCCACCCTCCAGGACAGATTTAGCCCAGCAGGGTCACATGTGCTGGGGGACAGGGCACAGCGAGGGGGGGTGGATGGTTTATTTGTGGGTCAATTTGTAAAACTGTCACAGAGAATGAAGAATGCACTTTGAATTGGATCAAAATAATGTTGTCTTATAGAAAATATAACAAAAAAAAAAACAAAAATATGGTACAATATGATCACAGAATAACACTGTGGTTTAGTCCTGTTAAAGTCCTGGTTTAGTACTAAGGTAGCTACTTGTTTAGTCCTCCTGGTTTAGTCCTGCTATAGTCCTTATTTAGTCCTTGTTTAGTCCTGGTTTAGTCCTGCTTTAGTCCTGGTTTAGTCCTTGTTTAGTTCTGCTTTAGTCCTGGTTTAGTCCTTGTTTAGTCCTGGTTTAGTCCTGGTTTAGTCCTTGTTTAGTCCTTGTTTAGTTCTGCTTTAGTCCTGGTTTAGTCCTAGTTTAGTCCTGCTTTAGTCCTTGTTTAGTCCTTGTTTAGTCCTTGTTTAGTTCTGCTTTAGTCTTTAGTCCTGCTTTAGTCCTTGTTTAGTCTTGGTTTACTCCTAGTTTAGTCCTGATTTAGTGCTGGTTTAGTCCTTGTTTAGTCCTGCTTTAGTCCTAGTTTAGTCCTGCTTTAGTCCTAGTTTAGTCCTGGTTTAGTTCTGCTTAAGTCCTGGTTGGGTCCAGTTTTAGTCCCGGGTTAGTCCTGGTTTAGTCCTGGTTTAAGTCCTGGTTTAGTCCTGCTTTGTTCCTTTTTTTTAGTCCTATTTTGATGTGCATTTTAAAGATAATTTATGGTCAGAAATAACCACTTGATGATGTCACAGGGTGTAAATTATTAAATTATCAGTTTATAGAACCTGACCTGGAGTGTTTCAGAGGCGTGATTTCCAATAACTGGATTCTAGATCATTCTTCGTTAAACCATCTTTGTTTAGAATATAATAATGATCACCTTATCGAAGCCTCTCAACGCTGCTCATTCTTCACACACTTGCTGGTGGTGGAATACTAGGCAAGTGTCTTGCCTAAGAACACAACAACAGAACTTGGTCTGAGTGGAGATCACTGCTCCAACCACTGAGCCACTGTCACTGCAGCCTGACAGAACAAACAAGAACTGAAACAAGCTAAGAGCTCATGTCTGTGGTAGACACTTAAAAGAACACAGAACCTCTGGGGATGTTCATAGTGGCTCAGATTTGGGCATATCATTAAAGCTCCACTGTGTAACATTTCTGGGGGGATCTGCCCCTGTGATTGGATTAATCAATCACAGGGGCAGTTATTGTCAGTGCATGTGGGACTTTATGCCAGATAAAAATAAAACAGATTTGTGTAGGCTACTCAATTCATAAAGTCTTAAACCAGGACTATTAAAAGAATGTATCAGGATTCAAGCAGATAAAACAAACAAACAAACAAAAATACAAATACAAGCATATTTTATCATTATTTAATTTACAAATGACATTTCATGGGACATTTCAGCAGGAAATATTTCAGAAATACAAACAAGTGAATAAAAGAATAAACCAAAAGCAGAAAATATAAAACCTGTATTGACACAGGATATAAAAATAGTACTTTCTAACCTGTACACGAGCTTGTATTTACACACAGTGTGTTTGGTACATCATGTGGTGGTGAATGGAGCAAGTTGGTGGTGAAGTTACGTTTGAAACTTGAGAAACTTCGTCTGCTCCAAAGTTACTTCACAAAACAGTCTGGAGAATCGAAATGACACTCTACGGGTTCAACTAGTCCGAGATCAGCAGCAGTAAACGTTTAGTATAAATATATGAGCAAAGCCACAGGAGGAACAGAACTGTGTTCTAACAGGAGGTTTCATCATCACTGCAGCCCACACACATGTCCTGTGTGTCACTTATTTTTATTTCACGTTTAGCTGAAACTAAACCAGGTCTAAACCAGGATTAAACCAGGACTAAACTGGGTCTAAACCAGTCTAAACCTGGACTCAACCAGGATCAAACCACCAGATGAGCTCACCACATGCTTCCAATGTACACTAGTTTACACATAACAGTGAAATATAAAAATAAACATCTTATTTTACATAAAAAACAACAACATATACAGATAAACGCTCTATTGTGGATGAAATTATAACAGTGTAATTGAATCTATGTTTTTCACATTGATAAAACAAAATATATCGGACCTTAAAGTGCATATGTCAGGATTCCATTTGTTCTAATTGTGACTGGGTTTGGTGGATAGCACCTGTGGTCAATATTTATCATAGTTTTACATCAGTTAAGTGGCAGTTTGTGGAAAAAGGTTGAAAAGAAAAGTACAAAAATACAGGAAGCAGTGCGAGTTCTAAAACCGAATCCCTCTGCTTGTGTCATCAACAGGAAAACTCCATCCAATATGCAGAGACAATTTACACACAAGGAAAGACTTTTTCTGACACTTCAAACCTTCATTTAACTAAATAAAGGTGTGGTCATTTATTTGCATTAATGTAATTATAACTGTTGTGTAGTTGTTTACATTATGGTTGCTAGGTAACAGTTATGGAATTACCTCTACATATGTCATATCTGCGGCCAGGAAATAACATTTTAAATTCACCAGAATACAAACTGATGTAATCTATATGTTAGAGAACAAGTGTTCTGACTGTCATATGCACTTTAAATCACACGAAGAGACTGAAACAAATGAAACAGTGCAAGGTTTTAAAAGATGTTCTGAGTTCTCACATAAAAAGACTGGACTGGTCCAGGACTGGTGGACCAGGTCTAATCTGGATCTAAAGTGAGACCTCCAGCATGCTAACCAACGTACAACAGCTCCTTCTGATGTACAAATGCCCAATGATTGACATGGTGGTGAAAATATGGGAAATGAGTCAAATGAAGCTCACAGAGGCTAGCAGTTATATGAGCGAATATGAGCCGAGATCCATATTAGGAACTCTGAGAGCGAGTATCATAGCAACCAAAGACCCAATCAGGAGCAATCAACCCTGTTGCTAACACTAGCAGGAGTAACCTCAGAGAAAGAAGTTATCTGATTGGTCTGTTATTAAATGGTCTGTTCATATCTTGATTTAGGGACAAAATAGTGAAATAAAAACCCCAAGAACATTTTAAGACCAAAATGACGAGGCTCACAGCAGCAGTTACAGAGAGAGGGTCCACGCTTTTTCAGTAGAAAGTTTGGAGCTGTAAGAGCACCCATGTTCACCTCCTGTTTGGAACGCAGCAGCTAGCAGGTTAGCTATGTCCATTTCTATATACAGGCTATGGCTATGACATGATCAAAATGTGGTTCAACAGGCCACGACCAGGTTCAGGTATTTTCAGTCTTCTCACATAAAAGTGGAGGTGGCCTCTGAGGACACGGAGTTGCGACTCGGCCGTGGCACTGGTGTGTTTTTCCACAACTTCCTGAGCATCTGTTCAAACCTCCTCCTGAACTTCACTCCCACAAACGCATAGACCACGGGGTTCACACAACTATGAAGGAGACCCAGGCTGTGTGTCGCTAGCATCGCCCAATCCACGGCCAACCGCGCAGGACACCGGTATGGCACCAACTTCGTCCGGAAAAACGTGTCCACCATTACTGCCATGTGGTAGGGCATCCAGCACAGTAAGAATGCTCCCACGACACAAATGATCACTCGCATCGCTTTCTGTTTCTGAAAACCTCCACGGATTTGCAGCAAGCGCTGGATGGTGATGCCGTAGCAGATTAGCATAACCGCTAATGGGACCAAGAAGCCTAAGGTGTGCCGTACGATCCTCGTCGCTAAACGCCACGAATCTGCGTTAGTCGGGTCGTAGCGTTCGTGGCAAACGACTTGACTCGAGTTTTGTGAAGTGTAGGCAGAGCTGAAGAGACCAGGAAGTGACAAAAACGCTCCGAACAACCACACGACGGCACACACCACCCAGCTGACCAGTTTACGGTCCCTCCTCCTCTCCTCCATCGCACGAACTATTACGAGATATCTGTCCACGCTGATGCACGACAAGAACAGGATACTGGAATAAAAACTCAGCTCCTGGAAAACAGTGACGATTTTGCACACAATGTCTCCGAAAATCCACCCGCGCGACACCGAAGTGGCCCAGAATGGAAGCGTGAAGGCCAGCAGGAGGTCAGCGATGGCCAGGTGAAGCAGGTACAGGTCGGAGGGGGGGAGGGCCTGCTTGGTGTTGGCAATCACCACGGAGACGCAGAGGTTGCCGGGCAGCGCCAGGAGGAAGACCAGGATGTAGAAGGCCGCAATGGTAACCATGGCAATGTTGCTGATGGAGAAATGCGGGCAGGGCTGGGTCTCGGGGTCAGGGGTGAAGCCGGAGTAGTTGTACGTGAAGTTTAGCTCCTCGTAGATAGACCCGAAGTCTGCGACAAAAGACGAGGATAGTTCATCTGCGGCACAAAGCAGACAATCTTAAAACTGGCTGTGTCTACTAATGCATGCATTGTGTCACCATGGTAACTGCTGAACATTCCGCCATAGATATACATGTAGAACACCCCCAGCATGATGTCACTGCAGAGTATCAATTACTCTATTTCCTGGTTTCTGTTCAAATATCGTTTCTTCAACACAAACACACCTGGAGTTGTGTTTTGTTTCATTCACATTCACACAGGCTGAGTTCTTCTCTTAAACTGAAAACACTGTTCCACCTTGTGATGTCATGTGGTGATACAGGAAGTGCTCCACTGTGTTTTTAAACCCACATACACCTTCCCTAGAACATTTTGGATAATCTCAGCCCTGAAATTACCAATCTCTACTGGACTAAAGGTAAAATGTAGCTGTTCACTTGAAAACTTACAGCTTCATGACATCACAAGGTGGAACAGAGCATTTTGAGTTTTGGAGATGTAGACAGACTAATAATAAAGAGTTACTCAAACATGTGTGAATGAAACAAAACACAACTCCAGGTCTGTTTTTGAGGAGGAAACAACATCCTACCACGGCTTAAAAATGTGTTAGTCAGTTTTGTGTAATGTTGGACCTTAAAGAAGAAAGAACAGAATAGAAGAATAGAAGAAAGAATAAACATTGGCTCATTCCAGTAGAACAGAATTTCAGTGGGACTAAATGAATGAAATTACTAGTGGAGTCACCTGCTTGTCTCAATGAAATAAGTTTAATACCATACTGTGGAACATTCCAAGCAAAACAATAACATCTGTACCGCACATACACGTTTTGTACTGTTTATATTTTTATTTTTTACTCCATTCATCCCCATCAGTTTATCATTGTACAGTGGCAGTATCCTAACTCTATTATTGAACTTTTATTTTAACTACAAATATAGTACTACAAAACTACAAATATTTAGACCAAAAACAGTACTGACAAATCACTGGCCACGGTTAAAATTCTAACTGTAAAAATCTTGAAAATGTAAATATCAGAACTAAATCAGAACTAAAAAAATTGAATTGAATTGAATTGAATTGAATTGAATTGAATTGAACTTACCAGACATGATGGCAGCTGCTTCTCTGATGGAGTCGAGGAGAAAATGAGCTGGAAACAGAGGAACCACTTTTTGTCTCCTTCCCTTTCTCTATCTCTCTCTTCTTCTCCTTCTCTCTCCTCCCTCTGAGCTGTTTATCTCTGATGTCATTCACAACAGTACATTTGCCATTCATTTTTCCCATAGACATTCCAGAAAAAGATGGATATGGAAAGTGTGAAACTCAGGGTTAATTAGTTCTGTGTTAATTAATGACCACAAGACCTGTACTTTTACTTAAATCTGTCTTAACCTGTTTCTGAAAAGTTATAAATCGCTGAGTTAATAAACAATTGCGTTAGAGCCTCCACAACATCTTTGAATGTATTGGAAATTTTCGGAAATGTCTGTGGGAGAAATGAATGGAAAATGTACCTCCGGAACCAGAGCGGACTTTACAGTGGGTGGGGCTGTGGAGCTCCGTTTGACTGAGCTAATTATGATATTTTGATATTATTTTATTGTGGGTTTGCTTTTATTTGACTTTATTTGACTGGTTTTAGTGTTTTAGGACTTGTAAGTGTCTTGTAAGGACTTGTTTTTTTTTTTTTTTTTTTTTTTTTTTTAATGGCTTTTGTTGTTTTTAATGTTCTCTTTATATGTGCAGCGCTTTGGAAACTGTTTATAAAATCTGCTAAAGAAATAAAGGATACTTCATTATGGATTTGTCATTATGAGAGATCCTTCCTAACTTCACCAACAACACGGACTCTCACAAACTCTTAAGAATCGGCTGAGGCGTTTCCACGTGACAGGACCTGCACCAACCACAGGCTCTGATCATCTGTCCCATCACAGTGAGAGCCATCCCGATGGAGAGCCAGCTCAGATCATTCCACTGTTTTCACTCAAATGTTCTGCTAATGTTCCTGGACGTGTTTAAAGATGTTTCAAAGCCAATACTGAACAGGAATCACCATCGCTGGCTGAAGGTTGTAGGTGCATGTTGTGTGAGGTTCAGTAAAGATAATTAACAAATGTGAATGACACGCTCATTTCAGTCAAACAAAAACAAAAGAAAGAACCTAAGAACATTGCGTTATAAGTCCCAAAAGTCCCACACAGCTGTCACACAGAGTCATGAGATGACTGGTCACAGCTCAAACGTGAAAGTGAAACTAAAGACTTCAAAACAAACAAAGGTCCCTGGTTTGATCAAATGGTCAAAGGCAGGTTTAACCCAGAGACACTGAAGGATGGGTCAGATTACCATAGTTTATGACTGTATGTGTACGTGTGTATATGTAACTTTTCTGTTTCTATGGAGACACTATTGCTCTTGTTAACTTAAGCTTATATATCTTGCAGTTATTCAGGAGTTATACAAGAGTTCTATTGTTTGGCTTGCCTCCCCACAGAACTGACCTGTAACTTGGGGTGATGGAGTTTTGTACTTTTCTGGAAGAGAAGTTTAATGTCATACTGTGGAACATACCAGGTAAAACAATGACATCTCCATGGAGACAAGCAGAACCTTAATTGGAAAAGTTACACAGTGCTGCTTTTAGAACTTTAATACACTGCAAATAAAGTTACATAGTGCTGCTTTTACTCCAAATCATTTCCTTTGGGGATCAATAAACTAGAGTCAAAAATATTGAAACTCTAAGTGATACTAAAACTAGAGACTCATTTCAGATATAAGGCCACATATGACAGGGGTGGCTGAGGGGCTAGCACCCACACTTCACAACAAGGAGGTTCTGGGTTGAATTCCTGGGTTGTCCTGGTCTTTCTGTGTGGAATTTGCATATTCTCCCTGTGTCTTTGGCCACTCTGGTTTCCCCCATCAGAATCCTCCAGCTATAGTCCTGACCAAGACTAACAACAAGTCGTTAGTCTTGGTCCCTGAGCTCTGTGCTGTGGTGCCCACTGATCCTGGGTCAAATGCAGAGGACGCATTTCCCTACAGGGTCAATAGAATGTACCTTAACCTTATAAAAGAAAGTACTACCATTTAATGTGGAAAATCACATTCTGTTGTCTTAAGAAAGAGTGTTTTTATTATCATGGAGGTGTCAGAATCACTAGTGAGTATCGAGTCTGTTCCTTTGTATTGGAATGGAGTTTGAAGTGTCAGTGTTGTGCCAGCTCTACAATAGAGTTTGTGTACACACAGTTTTGACCATGTGACTCCACAGTGTCACTGTGTGTGTTTAGAGGAAGTGCGTCTCACATGCTGCTGTTGCACAGCGGTCTTGAGTTCATTTCACATGTTTGAATCACGAGCTCCGGAGGGTTTAAACATGAGACCTCTGTGCGTGCGTGTGTGGTGTGTGTGTGTGTGTGTGTGTGTGTGTGTGTGTGTGTGTGTGATGTATGATCTGTACGCTCAGTCTGAAACCAAAGGGTACAGTCTGTCACAATAACAAAAGTGTGCTGTATTGCTGAAGTAAATAGACGATAAACAATAATACTGAAACTAATGTATGTCACTGACAAAAACACCCTGAAGCAGATAATAAACCTGTTTCTGTCAATCATCATATCATCTTTGCACTGTTTCCTTACGCCCTTTTGTATACAACTGTGATATACTGTATTTATATGACCAGATTTGTGTTTTACTTACTGTTCATACATTTATATCATTTATGTCTTCACTAGCAAGGACCACGCCACAACAATGAAATACGATAAAGATGTTCATTGACGGTGAATAGATGTGATGGCTGGGGGGAGACTTAGGGTGGGGGCTCCGTCTCCAATCCAAAATGGTCACCCAGCTGATTTGGAACCCCCCCTCCTTAATGATGATGTCTTCGGACTGAAGGATGGACGAGAGACACGGGGTGGGAGGAGTCGAGTCGGAAGAGCCGACACTGATGGTGTTGTCGGGATAGGCTGTATAAATAGGACTTCTGGGTAATTGAAGGTGTGGTCGAGATGAGCTGTGGTTGGCTGGCGAGGCGGTTGAGGCGTGGTCCAGCTCCTGAATCTAAGTTAATCATATTAACTCCACTTATTGATACCAGTCTGAAATTCTTTAGTCGTTAATTTGCCTCTGTAATGAGACACGGCAGTTTTTTATTTGAATCTCTACAGTCCCCACAATAAAACAATAAAATTGTTCCATCTGCCGTGTATTGGACAATAATTCAATATTTGATATTATGTAACCTAACTGTGACAGAGTTACTGGTGACATCAGAGTCTCATATATCGGTATCGGTCCAATACTGAAAATGTAGTCGATATTTGACACTGACAAATGTCTTCAAAATACGGGTACGGCTGCTGGGCCTGCCCCCACCATGTGTGGGTGAAACACCCGCTTCATTCAATGTGGACACAAACTTCTCTCCTTTTGTGTCCTAAAATACTGAGCATCAGAACTACTGGAGCACAGGCACTCTGTCACAGATGTATGAACTCACCACCACCTGCTGCTGGAGGATGTTTAGAGAAAATAGGAGCTGATCAACGCCACACAGTGGACGTGTTATCTGTTTAGTCACTAGATTCTTCATGACTAATATTTCACTAGTAAGCACCACGAATACAATAAAATTATTGACGATGGGTAGATGTGATGGCTGGGAAGAGGCTCTGGATGGGGGCTCTGTCTCAGGTGGTCAGCCCGGCCCATTCAGGACCCCCCCCCTCCCCTCTGTAGACGGTGTCTTCAGGCTGAAAGAGACAGACGGTGTTGTCGGGATAGGCCTGTATAAATAGAGCTTCTGGGTAATTGAAGGTGTGGTGGACCTGACCTGTGGTTGGCTGGAGAGGAGCAGGGAGAGGTGGGGTCCTGCTCCTGAATCTCAGTCAATCAGATGAACTCCACATGATGTAATCAGGCCTGGGTGACATGTGTTTGATTATTGATCCAGAATCAATACTGAATCAATACTGTTGGTCACTGACATCACAAGCCCAAATTCACTGCAGCTTTTGATAAACAAACCCACAGAAATGTACCTGCTGTTTGTTAAATCACTGCACTGTACAAGACCTCACACACGTCATTAAACTACATCCAAAAACAACACAAAACTAAATGTTACAGGTAGACACATGTTTACTGTACACACAAACACACAACGCACACAGAGGGCTCATACTTGATTTATTTCTATTTCAGGACACACACATCACACACAGGATTCTTATTTCATTCTTCTGTGTGCGTCCCCTCTGTGTGTGTCTCTTCTGTGTGTGTCTCTTCTGTGTGTGTCCCCTCTGTGTGGCAAAAGGAGAAATTTAATTTGTCAACTGGATAAAGATTATTTGGTCGAATACGTTTCGCAGCTCGGCTTGGATGAGCTGCTGACGACTGAGGGATTCTACACACGTCCCCTCTGTGTGCGTTTCCTCTGTGTGCATCCCCTCTGTGGTCACACTTTTTCAAAATCAGTTTGGTAAAGTGTGAAGAGTGTGTTGTTGAAAAGTTCTCAGTGTCTTCTGTCAGATCATCATGAGTTCACCTGCTCCTCGGTCTTCATCACCTCACTCCAACTCCTCCTCACCGCTGCTCGTCGCACTTCCTCCTTATCCAGTCAGTGTTCACTCTGCCAAATTTAAACCCACATGGCAAATGCACTTTTGTGTTTATACAGAGCTTTACCACCTTCAAACTCACCACCTGAGCTACTGCCGCCTACTGTGGGACGAGACGTTTCTGTCATTATTCTGAAACAATCTTAAACATAAAAAACACTCATCTAAAATGTATTGGCGTGTCTAAGACAGGTTTGTAGACAACTAAAGACATGTCCTCACCCTCTCCTCTGACCCTCTCCTCTCCCCCTCTGCTCTGCTCCTCAGAACTTCTCCTCTGCCCCTCTGACCTTCTCCTCTGCTCTGCTCCTCTGACCCTCTCCTCTTCTCCTCTGACCCTCTCCTCTGCTCCTCAGATCTTCTCCTCTGCTCTACATATATTTACTCACTCTCTCCCTCTGCACATTTCCAAACCATCTCAGTCTGGGCACATCTGAATTTATTTACTAAAGATCTTCAGATCTCCTGTTAGATCCTCTGTCTGCTCCAGTTGCTGTGCTCCTGTCTCAGCTCCTGTCTGCTCCTCTGGCTGTGCTCCTGTCTCGGCTCCTGTCTGCTCCTCTGGCTGTGCACCTGCATCTGCTCCTGTCTCGGCTCCTGTCTGCTCCTCTGGCTGTGCACCTGCATCTGCTCCTGTCTCAGCTTCTGTCTGCTCCTCTGGCTGTGCACCTGTCTCAGCTCCTGTCTGCTTCTGTAGCTCCCTAAACCATACAAAATCTCAATTTCAGAATTCACTCTTCAACTTCATATTATTAATTACAACACTGTTAAATTATAATCAAAATAAAAGGCCATTTCAGTTGAGTCCTTGTCCATATCCAGCCATGTTTTATTCCCAGTTTATAAACACTATGAACTATTGGAGCGGACCATTCATCAGTATGTAATGTAATGCTCCTGTCAACCTTTAACTACAATGTAATCCGTGGAACTCGTGTGCTTGGGCCACCATTTTGCTGACTGCAGTGTTACGTTTTGTGCACTGGATGGCGCTATAGGGTCGCTAAATGGCGGACACTGTTGGACTCGGAGTTCAGGGACTTTTTATTTCAGTGAAGTTGTGTTTAAAAGTGTGTGTGGATGCTTAGATTTCACTTTCACCTGTAAAGGAGACGAGTCAACCACACGATCCAACAAAAACAATCCCAAGATTTGACATTTTTAAGACAGACACAGTGAAAAGTCAAGTTTATTTGCAGATTGAGAGAAGTAGAACCACACAGGAGCAAACCAGAGGGGGGCGCTAGAGTCCATGTAATTGTGTGTACTCAATGTCCTCCATAAGCAGTAATAGGTCCTTAACACAACTAGTACCAAGTAGTTTTGACATAGTTTTGACATGGTTTAGATCTGGTTTAGTTCTGGTTTAGTCCTGGTTTAGTCCTGGTTTACAGTTTTTATTCCAGACATGATCCAGTCCTGGTCTCTTCTATGAAACAAATACTTACATGAGTTAGTCCTAGTCTAGTCCTGGTTTAGACCCTGGTCCAGTTTAATCCAGATTTAGCCTGGTTACTTCTATTGATAACAGGGATGCGTTGAAGCATCCTGTTAAGTGGACCAGGACTAAACCGATCTGGTTTAGTCCTGGTCCTGATTAAGTCCTGGTTTAGTCCTGGTTTAGTCCTGATTAATCATACTTTTCTTCTATGGAACAAGTGCTTGCTCTCAAGTCCTGGTCTAGTCCTGGTCCAGACCTGGTTTATACAGCTTTTATGATGCTTACATGGGTCTAGTCCTGGTCTAGTCCTTACAGGTTTAGTCCTTGTTGGTCCAGCGCTGATCTTAATTTAGTCCTGGTTTAGTTTTGACTTGAGCCTACTTCTCCTCAAACAAGTACTTGGCCTGAAAGTTCACTCTGGTCCAGTCCTGCTCCAGTCCTACTCGTGGCCTACTCGTGGTCCAGTCCCGGTCTAGTCCCTGCCTCTTTGCTCCCGTCTGTTTCTCCTGAACTGTATTCCCCCATTTTAACTCATCAGATCCACTTTATTGGGACATTTTGTGTGGTCCCTCCTCGATAAAAACATACAACCTACATCCAAAAAAGAAGCAAAAATGTCCTCCTCCATCTTGTTCCATTTTACACCCTTTTGTAGTCACTTAAGATGACGTTTGCTCTTTTTAATTATGAAATCAAAGTGCACGAGTGTTCCAGGTCATGTCAGGTGTGTAGTTTCTAACATGGCGATGGAGAGGAGGAGATGGGTAGGCAACGCTGGCACCAAACTGTTTGTGAATACGAAACGACTGAATTTTTGACCCCTGGATTTCAAACCACAATTGTACGCAATTTGTCAGAGGGCTGGGTAATAAATAGGCTATTATAATTTTACGTTTTTGTCCATGAATTTCATAACTTTTCAAAACAAAAAGTGAAAGACTAAAGAAAAGACTAAAAAAATCAGGATGACTAAAAGCTACTACTCAAATGTTTTTCAGTGCCAAATCTACCCTGATGCATTTTCATAGAGAAGTGGCTGCTACTGCTAGTTCAGGTAGTTTGTTTTTGTCTGAGAATTTCATAATTTCAAGAAGTAAATGACTAAAAAGAAGATCTTAAACAGGTTAAAGGGCCTGTATTACACCATTTCCTGATCTCTGTTCTAATGCCGTTTCCTCATCACAAACAGACCTGGAGTTGTGTTTTGTTTCATTCACACGTTTAACACACAAACCCTGCAGATTTAGCACGAAAAAACTGGGTTACCCCTTGTGATTTCATGTGGGAATACAGGAAGTGCTCCACTGTTTTTAAACTCCATGCACCTTCATTAGAATCATTGGAATGATTTCAGGCTGAACTAAGGTAAACAGTAGCTTTTAACTTGAAAACTACGACTTCATGACATCACGAGGTGGAACAGAGCATTTGGAGCTTTGGAGATGTAGACAGACTAATAATAAAGAGTTACTCAAACATGTGAATGAAACAAACAACTCCAGGTCTGTTTTTGAGGAGGTCACAGCATTAGAACATGGCTTAAAGCTCCATTTTGCACAATATAGGACCTTTAACTAAAACGAACTGAAATAAAGTATTTTTCTGTGCCACATCGGACCTGAGGCAAGTTTATGGAGAAGTGGCTGCTCATAGTAGCGCAGGTAGCATCATAAATAAGGTGCCAGGTTTAATAGGAAATTTTTAAAAATCTGTTGGATGAACTGACAAAGACTTAATACAGTTGGCAATGTCTTTTTTTTCCAACTTTCGTACATGTGAGAAATGAATTATAGTTTAATAGATTTGAAGCAGATTATGGTTAACTGAAGACTAAATGTGTCTCCCTGTGTGTCAGATGCCCTCCCTGTGTCTCCATAGGGTCTTATTCAGTGTAAAAGCTGCTCACCCTGTAGTTTAGACCTGAAATACATGGGATTCTGGTATTAGTTTACAGGTCAGATTTATGTCTCTCAGATGTGGACTCTCAAATCTTTAAAAAAAAATAAAATAAATAAAAAAAAAAAAAGCTTAAAACTGAATATTTTCAAATAATTATGTGTGTATGATCCTGCCAAAGTCAATACAATTTGTCATCTTAAAATGACTCTAATCTATTTCAGGTCATTTGGCACAGTTCATGAGAGATTTGCATGAGTTTATTTTAGACTAATGGAAAAAAAAAAAAAAAAAAAAAATCATTGGTTTTATCACCCAGCCCTGCAGAACACTAACTATTGTTTGAAAGTTGATACGATTTAGGCCTGTCACGATAATGACCATTTCCACTTTGTAACGCTTTAATAGTTGGTCATTGTTTTTCAGCCTCAGAAATGACCATGTGTTACTTTGTACTTTTTGTAGCGTTAAAGAGGGGGCATTAACTGCTTACACAGAACATATTTAGATCACCATGTTACTCTTTACGTTTCACTTTAGTTTTTGACGGTCCGAGTCCCCCCTCCCTTTGCTCTCTGTGCCAAGTCACTCCCACTTCTGAGCACCATCACAAAACAGTCAGCGCTCAACCCCCTAATGAAACTACTACACATGGAATCAGGTTTACCAAATTATAGTGTACAGTTTGGATTATGTTTTTGTGGATTTATGGAGAATTGTCGTGTGGGAGCGTGGGTGATGCAGACTTGTGGGCGGAGTCTTGTACAGACTCGTACTGTTAACCATAAGGAGGGTTTGACTAGGGCCCGGGAGAGATCACTATATGTTTCTGACAAGCAAACAATGTTGTAACAAAACAATACCCCCTCTTTAAATAAAAGTACAGGTCCTGTAGTCATGAGTTACCACAGAGCTGATGAGCCCTGAGCTTTCACTTTTAATACACACCGTTTTTAGTGCGCGCACTGGGCTCCATTATCGTTTATTGTGACACGTTTCTGTAGCATTATATTGTGCTTCAGACTGTTATCGTGACAGACCTATTGAGCTGTGTGTGGTTGTGTGCATTGGCGGCGTGTTCGCCCTGTGTCCGCCCTGGGGCAGGTTAGCACAGCAGTGGCAGCTCTCATCTCTTAGCTCGCCGTGGGTCTCTGCCGTTGCTGATAGACACAGAGGAGGATTTGGAGCCGGGGTTTTGGGGCAGTCCCGTCACTGAGCTCTGGGTGGAACCATTGTTCCCGGGAGCGCGACCGTTTGGGCGAGACGTCCCAAAGCCCCCGGCCACAGCGGAAGGAGGAGCACCCCCTGTGGCGAAGGATGTCATGGCACCGTTACCTGCAGAGAGGAGAGTGAGCTAGTGATGCAAATTTTAAACGTATACGTCTGATGTGAGAACATTTTGTTAAAGCAGACCTATTCTGCTAATCGATTTTTCAATCTTTAAATTACTTATTTTCAAGACACCATTTTGCTGATCAACCCTAGTTTTCACCCCCACTGCACATACACAGTTCCTTCTACAATTTTAGTTACATGTAGGAATTTGTGCATTGTTGTGATGACGTTTATGGCTACATCAGATTATAACTATAGACAAGTGTGTAACTTTTCTAGTTATTACCATTGATCAATTGTTGACTGGGGTGCAACAGTGTAAATAGGGGCATTTGATTTGCTCATGAGCGTGGACATTTCCTGTCTAAACCTGCCCAAGGACTACAGAGGAAAAAAAGCTTGTAGCCAACTGGTATGAAGAGACATTATGTATCAACTCATTTTTGTGAATAAATAACTTGACATCTAATCTTTACTAGGCAGAGAGCAGAGACAGAGGAGCAGAGACTGAGGAGCAGAGACAGAGGAGCAGAGACAGAGGAGCAGAAGAGCAGACAGAAGCAGAGACTTACCTGGAGGAGCAGTTGTACCTGAGTTCTGGTTGGGAGGAGAGTTTCCTCTCTGGTTCTGGTTCTGGTCCGGTTTGCCCTGAGACAAAAGACAGATGTCACTAAACAGCAGAGGACAGGATTCTAAAGTGGTAAAGTTGTGATCATATCTAATAAAAGTGCATTATTTCCTGATCCTGTCCACAGGTGTTACACTCACTGGTTTGTTCTGCTGGTTGGCCTGGGCCAGCAGCTCTGGGTTTGGTTCACTGAAGTTGGGCACTTCAGAATACACCATGCAGAACCTACACAAGACACAAGGCACAACGCTGTCAAAACTGTCATTTATTTACTCAAGAGAATGTTAAAAGGGACTGCAGACAGAAATGAGCTGGTACAATCTGGTACAAAGCATCTCTTCAACGTTTCTGTGATTAATGCTCCTATACATGGTCCCTATGAATAAAATCAATAAACTATACTAAACTATCTGTCCTTTTATACAAAACTCTTCCAACTGTAGTTTACACTTCTACAAACCCGTTCTGAAACTGGCTTCTTGCATAGTTCATAATTTAGTCTTTTCTCAAAAGTGAATTCTTCTGTTTACAATAGGGCTGCAACTGAACCAAAGTCTAAACACAATTTGTGGAGGAAACTGGTACTTCAAAAATTGCACTCTTTATGATTCATTCAAAGTGTCCATTCAGAAAAGAAAATCTCCTGCCTTATTGTGCTTTACACTGCAGTTTAGATCTGTACAAGCATGGTCTGAAATGGGATTCTTTGACAAACTAATACACAAGAGGTTTACAATCTTAATGTAATTTTTTTTTTGGATGTGTTTAAAATGTGAACTTTGAACAGAATCATATTATTAAAACATTAATCACAAAGCTTGTCAGGATAATTCCAGAAAACGTTCAGCCCTAGTTTCCAATGTGTCTCCTGCTATTTAATCACATACTGCGAATCGAATGACATCTGCCTGTGAAAAAGTGCAGATTTTGACAAAATGCTGCCCAATCAGGTGACTCACTCTCCGATTTTCTGCAGGTCTCCCCCTCTCCCCGTGTACAGTGTGAGACAGCCTTTCCACAGCGACGCATACCTGAAAAACACATGGATTTATGACTCTTCTGCTGGTCGGGGTGATGTTTGTGCAACCACGCCTCTGTCAGTCTGCCCCAGGGCGTCTGTGGCTGTACGAGTCAGGTCACTTAAGTTGCGTTTTCGAGCTACAAGTGAAAAATAACTCAACTTTCTCCAAGTGGCACTCAAACTTTTCACACCAATCCCACCAAAGAAAAGATTTGGCGTTCAACTACCACCAGATCTAAACCAGGACTATTCCAGGCCTAATCTCAATTCAGTCATTCACAATCTAATCTAGGACTAAACCAGATAGAAAAGTGGACTACATCATTTTCAGGAGAGGACGGAAAAGTGGATAAAATGAACTGTAAATGAGTCCAACCAACAAACTGAAGAGCTCTGCAAGTCCCACATGAAAAAGCTCACGAACCACAGTTTGAGAAACACTGCACCGTGAAGGGACATCATCTGACCTTGACTTATTTTTATTTGTCAGATCATCCATTGCAAGTGAGACTGATTTGTACATTTTATTTTTAGTGCAGCTTTAAGTCAGTGTGAAGTTGTATTTATAAAGTCGACTGGCACAAATCTTCTGGTCTGTCACCTTCTCCATGGAGATGTTTAAGCGCTTTGCCTGAAATGTTCCACAGTACTACGGCATTAAAGGTTGTATGGAGGATTTTTTTGTTTCAAATTGTCAATGATAGCATTATAGAGATGCAGCAGCCTTGTAATTATGATGACCCAAAAAAAAAAAAAAGAATGAAAATCCATCAACTGTGGACGTGGTGGAGCCAGATAAACATTAACCAATAGATAACAAGGCTACCTCGTTGGTCGCTAAATTACTTCGGGACAGGTAACTTCTGCCATCGTTTGAAAATGTACAGTATATTTACAGAAGCAACAGCAGTTCTGAACGCACCAGCTGTAAACAAACATGATTTCTTGCGTAAGGAGGAGGCGGGAGGAGGCGTTTCTACTTGGGGAGCTATGGGGGAGGGGGGATTTTTCGTTCCTTGGAAAATCCTTTATACAACCTTTAAACTTATCCATCTCCATGGAGAAGTGAAAAGTGAAACGATCAGGCCAAGTTAGTTACAGATCTGTGGAGAGGCGAGCCCGCTCACACCAAGAATGTATGTTTTGCAGACAAGATAGGTTTGAAGCAATAAGACTCCCGACTGAAAAGTTACAGAGTGCACTTTTAATGATGGATTCTGAGTTTATTTACAGTAGGTTTATTAAAATGTGAAGGTTAAGGTACACTTTATTTTTCCGATCGGGAAATGTGTCCTCTGCATTTGACCCATCCTTCAGTGTCTTTGGGTTAAACCTGCATTTGACCTGTTCTTCAGTGTCAGGGTTAAACCTGTCAGGAGCAGTAGGACCAATCTCAGATCTTGGTCTCTAGTCTTGGTCAGAACTAACTTAGCTGGAGGATTTTTGTCCACGTTTTGGGTACTACATTAAATGAAGCATTACCCTCTGGTGAGTTTGATGATATCTCCGGGTTGGATGAGGCTCCCAAGCTCATCCCAAACAGAAATGGCGATGCTTCCACTTTTATCAGCCACTTTACAAGAGCGCACCTCGTGTCCATCTTTAGTTTTGGTCACTCGGCCTGGAATGGAACAAATACAAGAAAGAGCAGTTAATATGGTCTCAAAGGAATATGAACAAAGCAGGGTTTGAAATGCTGCCTTAAAAGGTGCTCTGCGCAGCTTTTCTGGTGGAGCATCTGCTACTTACTTGTCTCCATGGAGATTTTAAGTTATTGCTTTGCCTGGAATATTCCATGATACGACATTAAACATTTCCATCTAGCATTTATTCATTTCCAGTGTTTCTATTGCTCAAAAACATTCTAGACAAAGCAAAGACATTTCCATGGAGACAAGCAGGTGGTGGACCCTCCACTAGAAATGTTATACAATGCACCTTTAAACAGTCAATATGTTACCAGTGTATTTTATGCAATTGAAATAAGTCTTACCATCATCCTCACTGCAGCTTATTTCGATTTAGTTGTAAACTATTGACAAAAACTGTTAAATATATGGAACGTGTATTTGGAAATTTTCACAAGATATTATTCAAGAACTATAAATTATATATATTTTAAAAAAATAAAATAAAATTTAATCTGCAGAAAAACTAAGACTGTACAGTTCAACAATTTTCTATTTCATATTTAATAATATGAGCAAAAAAAAAGAAAGCATCTCTCTGTGTCTGTTTTAGTAAATAAAAGATGACTAGTTATTCAGGTTCAAATGTCCTTTGTTGATCACATCTACAGTGAATGATTGACAGTCTAGTTGGTACAGATGTTCTGACAGTGCCACAGCTGCTACTCACCGATTTCCAAAACAATGAACACTATATTGAGATTTTTAGATCCGGGCTTCACATCCTTTATGAGAAATAAGGCCTCGTTTGCGGGGGCTGCCATGTTTTAAGATTACAACAGCAAAAAGTGTCTTCTCAAGAGGGAAATGTCCAAGAATCTTCAGCTTTGGGCCAAATTCTAACGCACTTTTTCACACAATGCGCACGTAAAGCCTCATAGGAGCACGGGAAGGTTTAACCACACTATCAAACATGAACATGAGCAGGCGTCGTGTTAGCTTCCTCTTTTAACCACACATCTGTGCCAGTCCAGCTCCATTTTGTCCTTCAAGTCCTCATTAGTCTCTTCATTTCCCTTTAAAGCGTTGATATCACGTTTAGAGCAGACAAGAGCCCCAAAGCAGGACTATCTGGCTCTGTAAAATGCCTACTTAAGAATATAAACTATTATAAAATTAAGACGTTTCAGCTAAATATCCGTTTTGTCAAAGCTGTGCAGTTATATCCCTGGCGGTTCGGTTTAGTTTGATTGCATTTTCAATGCCAAAACCCGCATTCCTTTTGTGTAGCTTCACTAGCCGCTAACTGCTAACCACCAACTATTATTAGCCGGGCAGCCTCTTTAAATAGCTTTTTTTTCAAATATCCCAGCCACTTACGGACTAAATACTGCTTCTATCTCAATACTGGATAATAATCCCCGAGGCCTGCGCTATGATAACCGCTCAAAGGCCTAAAAACGCTGTAAAATCGGTATCAAAATTTATGAATAGTTTACCACGCTTGTACAACAGGACAGAATCTACGTCAGCAGCAGCTGCCGGGTCATTTTATAGGATTCGGACTGTACCATTATGCTCCACAAATGAGGGATGTGAGCTCATGTTTGTCGCTTTGTTTATGAGTTATATATATAGTTTTTTAACAAACAATTTTGATCAGATTTATAAACCTGTTAGATGTGCTCAACGTACTAAATAGTAATAATAACAGTAAAAGTAAATTCCTTAAATATATATATATATATATATATATATATATATATATATATATATATATATATATATATATATATATATATATATATATATATATATATATATATTTTTTTTTTTTTTTTTTTTTTTTTTTTATTGTAAGTCCAGTCCACGTCAACACCTCGGGGAAAACGTTGACATCGCGAGATTACCACAAGGAGGCTGGTAAGTTTAATTAAACGTCACATTTTCTTTATTTTATGTCAGTTCCACCAACAGATATCATAAATATTAGCCCATATCTGTCTTTAGAAACGTGCTCATTCAGATGCTACAACATTAAAAGGTTGAAACAGTTGAATAAGTATAAAAAGTAAATAACACATCTCTAATACTAATAAATCAAGACTTCTTGGGCAATACATTTTAATTGTTAATGTAATTTTATACATTCAAAAGGGATTTAGTGGCTCGCTTTCGCGTTTTGTGAAGATAAAAAGTGAAAAAGTGAATCGTCACGAACAGGATTCGAACCTGTGCGGGGAAACCCCATTGGATTTCGAGTCCAACGCCTTAACCTCTCGGCCACCGTGACTTCGTTCTTCCCTATGCTGCAGTGACGTCATTTAAATGGTGATTTCACCGTATGAAAACAGATGAAATGGATTTAAAAATTATAAATATTGTAATAATTGTGACGATGAGTGTTTAATAAGATGATAATTAAAACCATGCACGTGCAGTGGTCGGAAATAACACTAAAATAAGTGTTATGAATAAAGACACAGGGGGGAGCTAAAGACCAACAAACCATGCGGACTGTTTACCGAAGTTGAAACGCAGCAAAATAATTAAGACATAAAAATAGATTGACCGAGTAATATTTATAGCTGAATAGATGAGCTGGTTTGGGGACTTCTGGATTCTCTGACTGCGTCGTGAAAACGAAATCTATTTTTTTTTTTTAAAGCTAGAGTATTTGACTAAGGTGAAACCAATTAGAAAAACAATTATTAGGCCAATAGGTCTATTAGTAACATAAATACTGTATTAGCCAATTTAATGAGATTTCAAGTTATTTTAATTATCCAGGGATGGTCCCAGCTGATTTTTGTCTGACTGCTATTAATATAAACTTAAATAAACAGTAATGACAATGTGTATTTATGTAGTTATAATGTAGTACTAATAAACACACCTCCTTTTTTAGCTTCATCGCACCTCTTTTTCCACTCACTGTTTAAAAAGACACATCTATTCTATATTGTCCAATCAAAATTATATTCTGAATTAATTTAAACAAGTTTGGACCCACAATAAAAACACATCATATTAGTACTTGGCAAAAAGTACAGGAAATAAATAAATACTTGCTGTCTTTTTTCTGTATCATATTTTACAAAAAAAAAAAAAAAAAAAAAAAGCAGAGCAGATAGTCTTGATGTTTTAAAAATGCTTTATTGATACTAAAGAAATTACATTTAGAAAAGTGTGAATTCAGAGAAACATGAACCCAAAAGATTTCTAAGAACTAATAAACGTCTTTGGTCAAATTTCTACTTTTAACAGCATCTAAAAAGAAACCAGATCTGTTAGCCCTAGATGCCTGAAAATAAAACTAGACTTTCTGTTTGAAGAGGGGGTCTTATGCAAAATTGAGGTTTTAGATGTCATCCATGCATGTTTGAGTAATTTAGTGATCTCTCCCAGGCCCTATTCAAACCCATGGATATAATAGTTTTATGTTCAAACCCTCCTTATTGCTTTGTTAGCTGTAAGATTCTGTACAAGGCTCGGCCCACAAGTCTACATCACCCATGCTCCCACAATTTAGTGCAGAGAGCAAAGGGAGGGGAGAGTGTCTAAAATCAAAAGTGAAACTTATAAATGATGTTAATGCACTGTTTTGGGGCTAATACATCATTTTCAAAACCATCAAAAAGTATCAAAGGTAACACGGTGATCTATAGGTAAGCGTTAAACAAGGAGCTGCGCGTTATGCCGTTTTAACGCACGCCGCGGAATTGCAGAACACCGCGACGTGCACCCCATAGAAGTTTAATACCCCCTCTTTAATAAAATCCCTCTCATATTTATGCATAGAGTGAATTTACAATGATTAAAAACAAGTTATTCACAAGATGTAGGTAAACACCAGAACAAATGACTGAGAAAGACTTAAAAAGACATCAAGAAATATCTGAAACGTGTGTAAAACGTGATTGTAATTCATTCTCCCCTTGTATTTTACATATATTAGTACGTTTAACATTAAATGAATTAGAAATAACAAAATAAAAGGCATAAAAATGATGACACAGTAGCTATCTCCCCTCTCTGTACTAACATACGCTCGTCTACTATTTCAAATGCATAGATTTCACAATAATTCAGCTTTTATTCACAATACAGTGTAAAGTAGAGCCAGATTAATGCTCTAGAAGTGTACACAAGTTCAAATGGTTACACAGTTTTCAGTTTCATTCTTGTGCTGGCGTAATATGTCTAAACTAATATTTTAGACTTTTTATAAGTTTTAACATATGACGATTAGTGATACTTTGCAGTGACACCGCGCTGGGGGTGTTGTGCATGTATGTGTATGGCAGAATGAGTGTGGTGGAGGAGGATCGGAACAAAACGCCAAGAGGTTTGGATCTTAGTCCTGGTTTAATCCACATTAGAGCATTTAGCATTTTAGACTTGGTTAAATCTTGGTTTAGACCTGCTTTAGACCTGATTAAGTACTTGTTTAGACTTGGTTTAGTCCGACTTTATACCTGGTTTAGACCTCTTTTAGTCCAGGTTTATACTTGATTAAATCCTGGTTTAGACCTGGTTTAAACCTGGTTTAGTCCTGGTGTAGACCTGGTTTAGACCTCTTTTAGTCCTGGTTTAGACCTGGTTTTGTCCTGGTTTATACCAGATTAAATCCTGGTATAGTCCTGGTTTAGTTCTGGTTTAGACCTGGTTAAGTACTGGTTTATACCTGGTTGTCCTGATTTAGATCTGGTTTAGTCCTGGTTTAGACATGGTTTAATCCTGGTTTAGTCCTTCCTTAGTCCTGGTTTAGTCCTGGTCTAGATCTGGTTTAGTCCTGGTTTAGTCCTGGTCTAGTCCTGGTTTAGACCTGGTTTAGTCCTGGTTTAGTCTTGGTTTAGACCTGGCTTAGACCTGGTGTGGTCCTGGTTTAGTCTTGATTTAGTCCTGCATTAGTCCTGGTCTAGTCCTGGTTTAGACCTGGTCTAGTCCTGGTTTAGTCCTGGTTTAGACCTGGTTTAGTCCTGGTTTAGTCCTGGTTTAGTCCTGGTTTAGACCTGGTTTAGTCCTGGTAATCTGACAGATTACTCCTCTTTGCAATAAAATCAGCCTTCCCTTTTTAAGCCATGACCCCTCTTCTCTCTCCTCCTCTCCTTCTCTCTCTCTCTCCCTCCATCCCTCCTCCTCTCCTCTCTCTCCTCTCTCTTTTTCACCCCTGTAGCTCTGTTCTTTCTAGAGTCTTTCCTAGAACAAGAATGTGACCGAAGTCATCCATCAAACCTCGAACAAGCCCTGCAGATCTTTGCGACCTTTGTGACCATGACGACAATGCCGCGCTGCACAGATAACGCCACACTGCGGAACATTTCAGCCAAAACTCCATGGAGAAAGGCAGATAGCGCGCCCTTGGCCAGAAAAGTGACACAGTGGGGCTTTAGAGAAGGCCCTAAACTCATCCACATGTTTTAAAGTGATACCATCTCCTGAAGGAATTTACTCTGCTCCAGCCCACCTGCACATCTGACACAAATCATACGCATGTCTCAGGCTCAAGGCACGCAGAGAGATGAGAAAATGCACTTTTAAAGCCTCTGAACGTAGTAGTAGTAGTAGTAGTAGTAGTAGTAGTAGTAGTAGTAGTTGTAGTAGTAGCAGTAGTATTGTCAGTGGTAGTATTAGAAGTAATTGTTTAATTGTTACAATGCTAGTACCTGCAGCTCTAACAATGATGCTGTTTTAGTTGCAGTAATAGTAGTGGCAGTAGTAGTAGTCATTGTCATAGTAGTAGTAGTAGCAGCAGCGGCAGCAGCAGCAGTAGTAGTAGTAGTAGTAGTAGTAGCAGTAACATCATTTGCAGTAGTAGTGTTAACAGTGGTAGTATTTGCAGTTGTAGTAGCTGTAGTAGTAGTAGCTGTTGTTTTAGAAGAAGCCTATTAGAAACAGTAATACAGTAGCAGCAGTACTAGTAATAGTAGCAGTAGTAGTAGTAGTAGTAGTATTTGTTAGTAGCAGCAGCAGCAATACTGGTAGTAGTAGTAGTTGTAATACTAGTATTTTTAGTAGTAGTATAAAGCACAAGTTAAAATGCTAGTACTTGTAGCTGTAATAATGATGGTGTTTTAGTTGCAGTACTAGTAGTAGTAGTAATCATAGTAGTAGTAGTTGTATAATAGTACACAGCCCAGATTCAAATGAGCCCTGCCGTATATTTCCATATTCAAAAGAGTGGGATCGTTCTCTCCTGCTGTCCACCTGAGTCCTCAGTTTGGCTTTAAACTGTCACATACTATTAAACATCTCCATGGAAACGGTCTCATACTGAAACATGTTCACCTCAAACTCTGGGATTTTACCAAAGAAATATGTGTGTGTGTGACCCCGGAGAGAGGAGGACAAGAAACCAGTTTAGACCTGGTTTAGATCTGGTTTAGTCCTGGTTTAGACCTGGTTTGGTCCTGGTTTAGTCCTGACTGGGACCTGGGTTGGATCAGTTAAGTCCCAGTTTGGACCATTTAGTTATGTCTTAGATCTGAGTACAACTATGGTTCAGTTCTAGTCTAGTCCTGGTTTAGACCTTGTTTTGATCTGGTTAAGTCCTTGTTTGGATCTGGTCAGAAATAGTTCTGGTTCAGTTCTAGTTTAGTCCTAGTTTAGATCTGGTTTACATCTGATTAAGTCCTTGTTTGGACCTGGTTTAGACCAGCTTTAGTCTTGTTTTAGTCCTGGTTTAGTCCTTGTTTTCACCCACACATATTTCAGAGGTGGTATTTTCTTGTTTATTGCAGCAACATCCTTTGGCCTGAAACCACAGCAACGCTCCATTCCTGCTATCACTCAACCTGGCAACCCCTCACCCAACCTGGCAACCCATGACTCAACCTGGCAACCCTGCTCCACTTAAAAGACCCGGAGATTTAGTATTTTCAGCCGCCACAACAAAGCACAAAGAGGAGGTTTGTGAGAGAGGGAGAGAAGGGGAGACAGGGGAGAGACCCCGGGCTCTGTGTGACCGGAGATGGACGGTCAATAAGGACGAAAGACCTGCTTTAAGTCCTTAGTCCTGCTTTAATCCTGGTTTTAGTTTCTTTTGTCCCAGTGTCAATTTTTAGTCCTGGTTAAGTCCTGGTTTTGGCCTGGATTAGACCTGTTTTTAGATCTAAGTCCTGTCTTATACTCAGCTTAGTCCTTGTTAAGTTCTGGTTCATTCCTGGTTTAGACTGGGTTTGAATCCTGGTTTAGAACTTTTTGAAGTTCTGGTTTAGACCTGGTTCATTGCTGGTTTTGACCTGCTTTTAGTCCTGTTATAGACTTAAGTCCCACTTTAGACCCGGTTAAAACCTGGTTTAGTCCTGTTTTAGACCAGCTTAAAGTCATACTCTCATACTCTCATGTTACTCATGGTTTAGTTCTGGTTTGGTCCCAGTTTAGACCTGGTTTAGGTCTGGTTTTGAATCCTCGACATAGTCCTTGTTTATACCTAGTTTTAAGTCCCGGTTCAGACCTGATTTAAATCCTGGTTCAGGTTAGTTCCAGATTTAGTCCACAGTTGTATGTGTGGATGTACCCCTAGTCCTGGTTTAGTCCTGGTTTAGTCCTGGTTTAGTCCTGATTTAGTCCCTGTTTAGCCCTGAATAATACCTATTTTAGTCCTTGTATAATAGTCCTGGTTTAGTCCTGTTTTAAGATGGTACTTGTAAATCCCTTATTATCTCTGGTGTGTTGTTCTTTTAGGGGGAGCTGGCTGGCCTCGTGCCCAGGGGATGAGCTTGTTTTCGGGCAAGCAAGGAGAGGACAGCCCTGGGTGAACTGTCCCATTCACAGCTAAAGGAGGATTGTTTTGGGACTTTGGTGTTTTTTTAAAGAAGAGGAAACAGGAGCACACTCAAATCAGAAGTGGAATTACATGATATAACTGTTTTTAAACCTTCCTCACCTTGTTCTAATGTTCCGCAGTGGGGCTTTAACCCTGTTCTAATGTAGTGTCTTCCTCAGAAACATCCCTGGAGTTGTGTTTTGTTTCATTCACACGTTTCAGTAATCCTGTCTCCCTCTGCACAGCTCACAACACTCTGTTACACCACGTGACATCATCAGGTGGTCATCCAGAAATGCTCCTCTGGGTTTTTAAACTTCACACACCTTCACCACACTCATTTTGATCATTTTAACGTTAAACATCACCTGTAGCTTTAAGTAAACGTGAGAAAGAAAGTGTTTTACTCTTCTCAACTTTAACTATGATCAGGTACATTTTCTATAATTTCTTATATTTTGAGACGATGCTAAAACTCTAAACTTTTGTCACATTAAGATGCTTGTTCCACTGCGATGGTTGCCGTAGGGATGGTTGCAGAGGGGGTGGTTTCCGCAGAGATGCTTGCCTCCATTGCGCCCTCTGCTGGATTCTCCTCTTCCTCCTCCTCTTCCTCCTCTCCCACATCTTCCACTGACTCAGGGACAGCCAAACCCGCTCCAACAGTGACCTCCACGCCGGCCTAAGAACAAGAGATCAGTGAGCCAGATGCCCTCCCATCCTCCTGCTACGTATCCCTGTGTGTCACATGCCCTCCCATCCTCCTGTATATGTCTTAAAGCATACTTTGTTGTCTCTGTAAGGAAATGTATCCTCTGCATTTGACCCATCCTTCAGTGTGACTGCATTAAACCTACATTTGACCCATCCTTCAGTGTCTCTGGGTTAAACCCGGTCAGGAGCAGTGGGACTCATCTCCAGATCTTGAGCTGGTGTTGGTCAGGACTTCCTAGGCTGGAGCATTTGACCTATTGTCCATGTTTTGGGTTGATGGGGAAACCAGAGTGCCCAGAGGAGGAATATAGGTGTATGGGAGGGCATGTGACACACATGAATATAGGGAATATATAGTATGGGAGGCAAAGATGTGGACTTGCAAGTCGTGACTTGGACTGGACTTGGACAGACTTGAGTCAGTATTTTTAAGACTTAAGACTTGACTTGATAAAATGAACTATGACTTGGGACTCGACTTGGACTTGAAGGTCAGTGACTTGGGACTTGACTTGGACTTGAGCCTTGTGACTTGAGGAGACTTGTAGTGTCGCCTAAAAAATATATGTTTTTAGAAAATACAGTTACAGTTGATACATGCAGTGGTTAATTTTACAGGAACAAACTGGAACATGTCCCTCCCACTTCTCTATTTGTTACTTTGGATGTAAGTGAAGTACTGTGAGATGGTCCTCCAGTGTCTTACAGTAATATACAGTACTATACAGTACTATACAGTAAAACAGGGGGAACTACATACAACATGATCCTTGCATTTCAGTGCAGACCACATGACAAAATAACTGTCTTTAAGCACTCTTAAATCTTAATTCTTTCTGTTCTGACTATAACGTTCACACTAAGATCTTGTCAGGACATTTAAAAAGGAAAAAAAAAATGCATTTCTACAACTCATATAAATACTCATATATAAATATCCATCCATCCATCCATTTTCTCCCGCTTAATCCGGCTGGGTCGCGGGGGCAGCACGCTGCCCATTACTCTGTGCACCAGACCCAGACCCCTATGAACCCCTCTGCAGGTGGTGAGCCCACAGGAGGGAGGAATTCCTTGACGGTCCTTGATTGTAAACTGTTCATAGTTAAATAAATAAATAAATATACCATGACTTTTTATGTACAATTTAGTTTAAAAGTCATCTAAATTGCAAAAACAGCTCAAAGCAGACGACTTGGACTTGACTTGGACTTATGGGCCAATGACTCAAGACTCGACTTGGACTTGGCCTGTATTTGACTTGGGACTTGACTCGGACTTGAAGTCAAAGACTTGAGACTTTCTTAAGACCTACTCACAAAACAACAAGTTGGTCCCACCTCTGATGGGAGGGCATCTGACACACAGCCTTACCTCAGGACTGGCCTGCTCCTCTGTGCTCTGCTCCTCCACAGAATGATCTCCAGCAGACTGGGTATCGTTGGCAGAGTGGGTATCGTTGGCAGAGTGGGTATCCCCGTTGACCTCCACATCCACCTCCCCGTTGACGGAGATCTCCGCCTGGACGCTGCACTCTTGGAGGGCTTCACGGACTTGAGCCACAGCCCCTCCATCTACACTGAGGTCCAGGCGGATGTCCTTGTCCGGGCTGCCCAGAGGAGGGATCTCTACGTGGGCTGCAGTGGAGGAGGGGCTGGCCTCTGGTGTGGGGGTCTGACTGTCCCTCACCTGTGGAAGAGTATGAGCGAGAAGTGAGTAAGGCGCTTTGGACTGGCTCTGATGTCACCCAGACATAACTCAGGTTTTTGTCATAAAGTCTAAATCATAATTCTAATGGCGATCTCAGCGAGTCACAAAAAGATCTTTAGTAATTCCAGGTTCGTGGCCGTGAAATGTGGCTAAAGCTAAAGATAGCGTAAACACAATATTTCTGGTTTATCATCAGTTTTTTTCTGCATAATTCACTTCTCTACGCCTCTACGGTGCCTTTAGCGTCTCTTTATGTAACGCAGTGGCTCATGGTAAATGTATTCTGTACTGGAAATATCAGATTTTGATCTTGATGTGATCATTGTGCATCGATAAACAGGAAACTGCAGTTTTGGCCCAGACTAATTCTTCCACAGAGCGCAGTGTTTATGTGAACTCAAACTGTCTTGACAGGGGTCACCAAGAGCTCCTTTTAAAGGGATTCTTCTATATTTTCACAACTTTTTACATTTAAAAAAAAGTGCCTAAAAGTTAGCTTTGTAAGATTTAGCCTAGCCCTGCTATGAGCCCACTCCAGCCACGTGTCTGTCGTCACACAGTGAATGGAGCTAAGCCCTACTGAGGAAGTAAATGTGGGAAAACCATGGATCTTATTAAAATAACTGGATAGGGTATTGCTGTTTGTAGCTGCCTCCAGTTGACGTAGTAGCCACTCACTGGTTCTACAATGAAAGAAATCCCCTCGGCCGAGAAAGGATTTTTCTTACAGAGCTTACACAAACTGCTCATGTTCGGCTGACAGGGCACCTACAACTTTCAAAAATGTCGGATTTTGTGGCAATTTTGACCTATTTTCAGATCATAAACTTTTTCTCAGCTCAAAATCCGTCTGTTGTTTTAAAAAACGCTTTTTATTCGTTAGCTCTGGCTATACTCTATGCCCGCTCGAGGTAAGCACGTGGTACAACATGAATGAGCGTGTGAGCCGCAGGTTTAGAGCAGGGGTCAGAAGCGCCCTGGAAGCGGAAACATTCTCATTTATTTGATGTATATGCATTACAAATAGTTTGTAAATAGTTGTCTTAGTTGCTTTTTTTCTTTTCTGTTAAGTTTTATGTTAATGTTCAATTAAAACTGAGAACTTTGTGCAATTGTTTTTAAGATAACGAATCAATTCCATGTACCTTTACTTAAATAATCAGCTCAAATTCACAGTGGTATTAAATCAATTATACTTCACAGTGCACTGTAACAACATATGCAAAAACTAAAAACTTTTATTTTAATAAAAACCTACAATGAGAAAATAGATTTAAAAAAATTTACTTGTCAGCTTAGCACTGAGCATACAAGCTAATATTATGATCACTAAAATGATTATTATTAATATTATAATTATTATAGTCCTGAGTCCTGATTTAGTCCAGGATTAGCTCCGAATATAGTCTCAGTGACTAAGCCGCTAAAACAGTTTTTATTGTTTATACCAATAATCAAATCAATAGTCAAATACAAATGGTAATATCCTCATTAATTCAATAACCAATAGTCGTCTTAAAAGATTTATGAAAACTTTACAATAATGCTTTTAAAATAATCTTCAAGTTCAAATGAAGTCAGTGATATTAAAAACTCAAAAGGAGTCTAAAGCGTGACCCGGCTTGATTTCATGATGGATATATTTATAATAGATCCATGGTTTGAACGTGATCTGACTGCTCCACGGCGGGCGGCTCTGCTCGTGTCAACTCTCCTGTTCAGGCTCGCTCCCTTGGCTCCTTCGCGGACGCTCCGCAAGTTATTTTAATAGATCAATGACTCCACTCTGCTCACTCTTGTTGAGCAAAGTCTCATGGGGGATAGCTCAGGTCAACGGCCCGGAGGCACCGGAAGTACCTCGCCAGGCTAGGCTAATCTGGAGTCATGTGCCACTGAGCTCGGCCCATTGACTTGAATGGGTGGCCATTTTGAGACCCCGGCTTGGGGAAAACATATTTTTGAGTATCACGGACCAATGAGCTCAGGCCACTGAAACCAATCTGAAACCATCTTTGGTTCATCTTCAGATCTTTTTATACTTAAATGGTCTCACCTTCTTGACATTGAAGGTCATGGGGGCGACCTTAAAGGAGGAGGCCCTGGCTGTGGGGCTCTTGGGATGGTTGGGGGTTAGACTCTTGATGATCTTTTCTCGTTTTTCTGGAGGGACGATCTTGGTGGTGATCTGGGTCATTTTCTTCTCGATGTTCTGTCTGGTGAAGGCCTTCTTCAGACTGTCCACTTTCTTTAGACTGTTTCGTTTGAACCGATCAGCACGTCTCTCATAGGGACGGCTCGAACCATGGCTGAAGAGGAGAGAGAGAAATAGAGAGGGGCGTTAAAGAAGTGAAGAGAGAAAGAAAGAAGGAGAAACATGAGGCCTTTGTTACAGAGGTCGGATGCTGTGACCACAGACTGTCTATGTCTGTCTATGATATGTATTGTCCATTTGTCCAAAGTGCTAAAAGCCTTAAAAGTTAGTAATTCCACCTTCATTCAGCTTTGCCATATCTGTGATTGTCAGAAATAACTCTTGCTAAAATCCTTTTCTTTTTGTTTAAACCTTATGAAACTATTTGCTCCATTTCTGCCACAGCTGACGGCTTTTCAGTGTCTTCAGTGAATAATTTAACCTTACAGAAGTTACAAATGAGTTTATAGAAGTGGACTGAGAGAGTGTGACCTCACCCACAGCTCCGGCTCTAGCCAAATGACCCCTGTCCTTCTCCTATTTGAGTCACTTGTGGAATTTGTGTCTTTCATGCTAGACTTTATTTTCATTATTTTACGCCAGAAACAGTTACAAATGTTTTCTGTCAGTTGAAACCTTAGTTTCACTTTCATTTGAGTTCAGTAGTTTGCAAAGAAAGTTTCATAAGGTTTATATTTAGAAAAACACTCAAATACTGTCACACTGTAATCACAAAAGTCATTAAATCATAAACTGAAGTCAGTTAGCCTCCATGTTTCTCTGCACTCATCTGTTTGCTCGAGCTTTTGAGCGCTTAAATGTGGTGTGAACGCCAACATAGGCCTCATATTTCACCTAAAATAAATTTATGTAAAGACTAATACAAATAGATATTACATGTAGTTTGTCCATGTGTGTGTTGCCGTAGTGACAAGTGTTTGTGCAGAAGCATCTGGGCATGTGCAGATCACATTTTGACACAAATATGGGAATGACAGAGCTAATCGATCGAATCTAGTATTAAAATGACACCCAAACATAAATAACAGGTTCCCTCTTACCCCAGAGTGGAGTCAGCGTCCTCTTCTGGCAGCTCACGGTGCAGGTTCAGCTCCTCGTCCTCATCAGAGCTCAGACTCACAGTGTGAAGGCCTTCCTCTGGAGAGCGCACATCCACAGAGCCGGACACAGAGGGCGCTATGGAGGCGGAGCCGGCGATGGAGGGCGGGTGGGCGGAGACCGAACCGGCGATGGAGGAGGCGTGGGCAGGTTCGTCAAACT
The DNA here is from genome assembly GCA_029959045.1 of Taenioides sp. WSHXM2023. NCBI lineage: Eukaryota > Metazoa > Chordata > Actinopteri > Gobiiformes > Gobiidae > Taenioides > Taenioides sp. WSHXM2023. The sequence continues at coordinate 30,411,459 of CM057099.1, forward strand.
GAGGGAGGGGCGCCTTCAGAGAGTCCTTCACAAAGACGTCAGTGGGGATCTCATTGTCCTCCTCAAAAACACAGAGAAATACAGGTGCGTTTAAGGAGAATAATACAGTCTGCTTTAACATTTTACACACTTTACTACAAACAAAGAAAGAGCCACACAACTGATCATGTTGTGTTCACGTGACACCAGTACATTGTAGAATCCGTCTAGTTTGAACCGAGCTGGAGACAGGTCAGAAATGGTGGAATTTGCGGTTTAAAGAAGAGGAATTTGACTTCTCTGGGGTATTAACTGTAACATATAACATTTTTAGATCACTATGTTTCCTTTTATTGTTTATTGTGTCACCGAATACACAAATCACAACACAATCAGCGTCCATCCCGCTAATGAAACTCCTGCACATCACATCAGGTTTGTCAAGTTGCTGTGTAGTTTTGTATTATGTTTTTGTATATTTATGGAGAATTGTACAGACTCATACAGCTAACCGTAAAGAGGGTTTGAATAGAGCCCAGGAGAGATCACTAGATTACTCAAACATGCATAGATGACATCTAAAACCTCTTCAGGCATGCTTTTGATGAAGGAAGCAACGTTATAACATGAGAGAATTCTCCAAAAAATACATTTTGCATAATGCTTCATCTGTAACTGTCAGATCACACACGTGTTGACCTGGTTTATGGTTCATGTCTCTGTCATTCCTGGGCCTATTCACATGAAACAAAAACTGGCACAAAGTTCAGCGTCTTCCCTGTCAGCAGAAATAAACTAAAGTCAAATGATTTTTTTCACAATCGCTTCAGAAAGTGGTGCCATTATTCAGTGTTTCAGCTGAAAGAACTTTAAACCAGAAGATTCATGTGACGAGTTTGTGGAGCCGATCCCAAACAATGAACGAGACGGAGAAACATTTGTGGAGCATCAAATTCTAGAAGATGAATTTCCTATGCACTTTAAAGATACATTATGTAACTTTTCTGGTGGAGGATCTGCTATCTGCTTGTCTGCTTGTCTCCTCTCCTCCTTCTCTCCCTCGCTTTATCTCCCTCTCTCCCTGTCTCTTTATCGCTCTTTCCCTCTCTCACTCCTTCTCTTTCCTCTCCCTCTCTCTACTTCTCCCTCTCTATCTCCCTCTCTCCCTCTGTCTGCTTATCTCTTTCCCTCTTACTCCTTCTCTTTCCTCTCCCTCTCTTTATCCTCCTCTCCCTCTGCCTCATTATCGCTCTTTCCCTCTTTCACGCCTTCTCTTTCCTCTCCCTCTCTTTTTACTTCTCCCTCTCTCTCTATCTCCCTCTCTCCCTCTGTCTCTTTATCCCTCTTTCCCTCTCTAACTCCTTCTCTTTCCTCTCCCTCTCTCTTTACTTCTCCCTCTCTCTCTGTCTCCCTCCCTCTCTATCTCCCTTCTCTTTCTCACTCCTTTCTGTCCCTCCTTTCCTTCTCTCGCTCTATTTCTCTCCCTCTCATTCCTCTCCCTTCCTCTCTTATCTCCCCTTGTCTCTTCCTCTCTCTCCCTCCCTCTTTCGTCCCTCCCTCCTCCCCACCCTCTCTCTCCTTTCCCTCTTTGTCCTTCCTTCCCTCTTTTTATCTCTCCTCCCTCTCTCGTGGTTCCACTCCTTAAACCCTGCAGTTTAATATTTGTTTAATCCGTGTCTCTTATCGCTCAGGCCTCACTCCACCCACAGAGCCGCTGCCTGGGCTCCGTCTCCCACAGGACGGAGACAAGAAGGAGGACAGAGCCTTTCCTCCCTCTTTCCTCCTGATTTCTCCTCATTTAAAAATACATGGACCATCTCCCTAGTGTGGTCACAACACTAACCGCCATGTTCCAAACAGGAATTGAGCGCATTTCCAGCTCCAATTCACTTTCTATTAAAAAACTGTCATCCTTCTCTCTGTAACCGCTGCTGTGAGCCTCGTCATTTTGGTCTTAAAATGTTTGTATTAACCCGCTCTACATGACATTTCACTATTTTGTCCCTAAATCAAGATATAAACATTAATAACAGGCCTAATGAGACGCCTTCTTTTCCAGAGGTCGCCCAAGTTGATTGACAGGTTGCTAAGCCAGCCTGCCAAACCAGCGGTGCGGACGGAAGGGGCGTCACCGTCAACAGCCTCGCTCCTGATTGGCTCTTTGGTTGCTATGAGGCTCTCAGTCAGATTTCCAAATATGGAACTCGGCTCCAAATTTGCTCCTATAACTGCGGGCTTCGATGAGCTTCATTTGACTGGAGCTGAACCCTGTGGGGGACGTCACGCTCCCTTAGTCCGCTTCTTTATACAGGGACCACAAGTGAAGTCCTGCAGCTCTGACAGTGCAAGTCTGAGTCTGACTTTTAAGGCTCACTGTGCGACTTTTCTGCTGGAGGGTCTGCTACCTGCTTGTTTCCATGGAGACTGCCTTGTCTATAATGGTCTCCAGTATAGCATTAGCTTATCCTCTTTTGTGCAATACTTGAACCGCGCCCGTTGTTTAGCAGTATTTCTGTTGACGCCATGACTGAATCTTAAAATCCAAAACAGTTATTTAAGTGAGGGGTTTTCAAACTGGGTGAATGTGAGCCTCCCCTTAGAGTTGGTAAAGACAGCCGAACTTTAAATAAGCAGGAACATATTTTCTACGTTTTTTGCTGGGTCCTGTCTCTTCTCTTGCTGCTGATTTCTGTTGAGATAGAATTCGCTGATGAAAACCGCTGATTTAAGTGATTCATTTGATCAATACTGGCCAAACACACACATATCCACCCTGACAGAGCCATGCACATTCCGGCTGCAGGTGTTTTTTGTTTTTTTTCTCCTCGCATTTTTAAAGTTTTTCAGTGGGTTTAATGCTTCTGTTTGTCTACTCAGAAAACACCTGCCACAGTTCACACACACACACACACACACGCACACACACACACACACACACACACACAGAGGGAGGGGAGGAAAAGAAACAGAAGAATCTATACTAAGGCTGTCAAAAGTATCGAGAACCAGATACTAATTGATACTTAAACTAGTACTGAAACTAGACACTCATTTTTCACAGGCATCGATACTAAAAAAGAAGTCCCATTGACGGGACAGAGCAGAATCTTTCCTGAATGTCTTTAGAATGATGTTGAGCTGTATCAGAACAAGTATAAGAGCACACAGACTAGTATACACCCATGGAGCACTATGGAACATACCTGGTATCCCAATCGAGTTTGACATATTAACATTGTGACAGCACTACTCCCTACAACAAAAAATGATGGGAGAAAGGGAAGGATAGAAGAAAGAGGAGAGAGAGAGAGAGACAAACCACACTTCTGTTCAGAGCGTACAGAGAGAGAGAAAGAGAGAGAGACTCCTTTTCATACTCTACAGACACATGTAAAATGTTTCAGAACCGGGACATATACTTAACAGGATTTAAAGAAAGACATGAGGTACAGAGGAAGAGAGAGAAAGGGGATGAAAAGAATGAGAAGAGGAAGAGTAGGTGGGAGGAGGAGAGAAAGGGGGATTGAGAGAGGGAGGGGAGAAGGAGCGAGGGAGAGAGAGGAGACTGTGTAAGGAGCTCATGTTAAACAAACGGGGCTTATCTTTTTTAATCCAACGCTCACCTGCACAATGTGTGGAATTCTGAACATTTAGGATCAAATACACAACACTGAAGAACGGGTCAAATGCAACCTTAACCCAGAGACACTGAAGGGTGGGTCAAATGCAAACTTAACTTAGAGACACTGAAGGATGGGTCAAATGCAAACTTAACCCAGAGACACTGAAGGACGGATCAAATGCAAACTTAACCCAGAGACACTGAAGGATGGGTCAAATGCAAACTTAACCCAGAGACACTGAAGGATGGGTCAAATGCAAACTTAACCCAGAGACACTGGAAGATGGGTCAAATGCGGAGGACACATTTCCGTTGTTTACATGTGAAGCGTGCGTGTGCCGTGTGGGTGACATGTTTGTGTGACATTGGTTTTGTTATAATTATGTGTCTTCTGCTCTGATTACAGCTCTGCTCTGAACACACGCCACACACGCTAAAAACACGAGAAAAGCACGCCAAACATGTGTGTACTTTTAAGAATGCTCACACAGACACAGAGAGAGAGAGGAGAGAGGGAGGATGGGGAGAGGAAGTGAGGGAGGGAGGGAGAGACACAGAGGAGAGAGGGAGACAGGGAGAGGAGGTAAAAGAGGAAGAGAGACAGAGGAGAGAGAAAGAGGGAGAGAGAAAGAGAGGCAGAGGAGAGAGAGATAAAGAGAGAGAGGCAGAGAAAGAGAGAAAGGCAAAGAGACAGAGGAGAGAGAAAGAGAGAGAGAGAGAGAAGAGACAGGAGGGTGAGGGAGAGTTTAAAGAAAGACATGCTACACAGAAGACCTACAGAGAAGAGAGAGAGGAGAGAGACAGAGAGGTAGAGCAGGTGAGAGAGAAACAGGAGAGAGAAAGAGGGAGAGGAAAGAAAGAGAGAGAGAGGGGAAAGGTATATGGAGATGAGAGAGAGACAGACAGAGGAGGAGAGAAGAGGGTTGATGGGTAGATTCTCTCTGCACGCGCTCAGACCAGACCAGCCACATGGTTGAAACACTGATCATGGCTCAGTCTGACAGGAGCCAGGGGCAGGGTCATTCACCTGTTGAGTGTTTCATTTATTGTGTCAGGGAACAACATTCACAAACTAGAAATCTGGGTCAGACCTGCATTTGACCCATCCTTCAGTGTTAACCCTGTCTAACTGATTTTTCTGACAAATTTAGAGATTGTGACACTTTTGTACAAATCTAAACTACAGGGTTAGCAGCTTTTATGCACAATAAAGAGACACAGGGAGGGCATCTGACACACAGGGAGGGCATCTGGCACATGTTTGTAAAGGAAACGATGGTACAAAAAAAAAAAAAAAAAACAGCCTTTACATCCGTTCAAATTGTGATTTCAGTTTGATGCAGATGGCTCTTGCAGCACTGCCCATAATCCCTGCTGACTTCCTGTTGACCCCTGACCTCTCTGCAGGAGCGCCCCCTGCAGTCTGACCTGTGCACTCATGAGGAACCACAGACACACACTTCATTAGTGCGATTAACCTACAGAACATGTCAGATACGTGAACACTGTCTGGGGCGCACTCATATGAGGGTTTTTCTTATTTCAAGCTAAATCAAAATTACTTTAGAAATTTCCAGAAAGGTCCTATATGACACTATTTCTCATCCGTGTTCTAATGTTGTTTACTTGTCACAAATAGACCTGGAGTTGTGTTTTGTTTCAGTCACACGTTTGACGCACAAACCCTGAAGATTTAAGCTGAGTTCTTCTCTCAGACATAAAAAACACACCTTGTGATGTCATGTGGTGATACAGGAAGTGCTCCACTGTGTTTTTAAATTCCATACACCTTCACTAGAATCATTTGGATCATTACAGTCCTTGAATTGTTAATCTCTACTGAACTAAAGGTAAAAGGAGCTGTTCACTTGAAAACTACCACTTCATGACATCACAAGGTGGAATCATCTCCAAAGCTTTGGAGATGTAGACAGACGAATAATAAAGAGTTACTCAAACATGTGAATGAAACAAAACACAACTCCAGGTCTGTTTTTGAGGAGGGAACATTAGAACATGGTTTAAAGCTCACAAGAGTCAGTTTTGTGTAATATAGGACCTTTAACTTAAACAATACAGACTGTTTAACACAAAAAAGTGAAATTTTTAATACAAAATCATTTTATTGCGATATACAAAATCAAAAATATTGAGTTTTTATCATATCCATGAAACAAGTAAAAATGAGAGCCGATAAAAAAGAGGTGATCAAAAATAAAATCCGGTGTAATCTCCAAACTCTGATTTCAGCCATCGTAAACTCGAAGAAAAAGGTTTGACTTGTAAACGTACGTGACATTTGTGTGCTTCCCTGTCCTTTCCACACAGACACGTTTAAACCCTGGGTGTGTGGAGTTGTGCGTCTAATGACAGTTTACTGGTGTGTGTGAGTACAGTGATTGGAGGCGTCCTTCGTCACGTCTGACCTCACACTGTTCACTCCTCTTCCTCACCAGCCTCATAATCACTGTTTATGTGCACACACCGTCACACTCACACACACGCACTCACGCACACACACACACACACACGCTCACACTCACACACACACACGCACACAGTCACACACACTCACACTCTCACACTCACAAACACACAAACACACACACTCACACATGCTCTCACTCACAAACACTCTCATACTCACAAACACTCACACATACACACACACACACTCACGCACATACACACACACACACACACACACACACTTAAACACAAGCACACTCACACACACACACACACACTTAAACACAAGCACACTCACACCCTCGCACTCACACACACACACACACACACACACACACACACACACACACACACACACACACACTTAAACACAACAAGCACACACTCACACACACACACACACACACACTGAAACACAACAAGCACACACTCACTCACACACACACACACACACACACACATTCGACTTAATCAGGATTTTAAAGCGGGGCTGTTACCACAAACAACATATTAACATATTGATCTTGTTTTAGTTTCTCTCTCCCTGTGCAGAGTCACTCCCCCTTCAGAGCACTGGCACAACACAATCAGTGTGCGTCCCGCTGATGAAACTGTTTGTGTATTTATGGACAATTGCGGTGAGAATTGCTCTCTCCCTCCTCTCTTTCTCGCCCCTCTCTCCTCTGTCCTCTCTTTCTCTCTCTCCTCTCTCTCCCCCTCCTCCCTCCCTCCCCCTCCTCCCTCTCTCATCTCCTCTCCTCACCTCTCCTCTCTCTCCCCCTCCTCCCTCTCTCTCTCTCCTCCTTTCTCTGTCTCTCCTCTCTCTCTTTCTCTCTCTCTCTCTCTCTCTCTCTCCTCCTTTCTCTCTGTCTCTCCTCTCTCTCACCCTCCTCCCTCTCTTTCTCCTCTCCCCCCTCTCTCCCTCCTCCCTCTATCTCCCCCTCCTCCCTCTCTCCTCTCTCTCGCTCTCTCTCCTCTCTCTCCCCCTCCTCCCTGCCTCTTCCCTCTCTCCCTCCGTCTCGCCTCTCTCCACCTGCAGTTCAGATCTCGTGGTGCTCTTCAGGTCTGGTCCAAACATGAGTTGCTCTTTTATCCTAAACTCCATAAATCTGTCACAGACTAAAGCTCTGCACCTGTGAAAACCTGAGGGAGGGATCTTAAAGGAGGAGAAAAAGAAGAACAGACAAGAGAGAGAGATAAAGACGAAGATAGAGAGGGAGAGGTGACAGAATATTTACTCTTTGGGTCCATTTTGAAGTCGGAGAATAATAAACAGAGACACAGACAGATCAGGCACACACTGGAGCAACACACATGAACATGAGCCCTGGGCCTGTCTCGCAATCACACACACACACACAAATGCACATATGCAAACACACATACAAAAACATAGACACACACATGCACACACACGCACGAACACACACACCCACCCACACACACACACACACACGCACACACACACACACATGCATTTCACAGTCTGTTAAAGTGGGTGCATGTAAATGTGCTTTGGCTCAGTGAACGCTCTCATCAGTGTGCCCCAGGGCAGCTGTGGCGCCTCACGTCACTGACAGTGGTGTGAATGAAGCCTGTTTCCCACTTTCACACGATTTAACCACAGACTTAAAAAGAAGTGGACTAACCACAGCGTTCAACTCCAGTCAAATGAAGCTCATCGAGGCTACTGTTATGGGGTGAATTTGGAGCAGAGTTCCATATTTGGAATTCCGACCACGACTATCATAGCAACCACAGAGCAAATCAGGAGCGAGGCTGTTGAAGGAAACGTCCCTTCGCGCACCGCAGGTTTGGTAGAGAGCGAGCGCTTAGCAACGATGTCAATCAAACCTGTTGCTAACGCAGGCAAGAGTGACCTCAGTTATTAACGTTCATATCTTGAACAAAACGAGAAAAACACTGAATAGAACCCAGGATCATGTAGAATGACATTAATATGAACATTTAAAGAGGGAAGGGGCCAAGTCTTTTCAATAGAAAGTGAATTGGAGCCAAATTTTGCCCATGCTCACTTCCTGTTTGGAAGGCTGCAAATGGCCAGCTAGACTTGAGACTTTTACACTTTTATTGTCCCCAAGGGGAAATTCATTTTTACGCTTGTTTGACATATACAGCAACAACACAACACAATTTTACACTATTACAGCACACTCAGCGGGGCCTGTTGTTCAGAAATGTGATGGCCGAGAGGATCAGTCTTCTGCCAAAGCGGGCCCTCCTGCACCTGAGCGCCCTGTACCTCTGTCAGGGCCCTCCTGCACCTGAGCTAGTTATATCCATATATACAGTCTATAGATCTACACTTTAATAGTTTAAATCATTTGCTATAATCCTCTCGGTTTGTGTCAGTGTGTCGTTGTGATGTCACATTCTCCTCAGAAGCTCACTTTAGAGAATGTGATACAGATTCGTAAAACCTTCTTAGACCTTTTTTGATCCTTTAAAGACAGAGCTCCGTCCTGTGACCCACTTTCTCTGCTGTGGTGTTACATTCGACGCGGTCCAGTGCTGACCTCGGCTCTGAGACGGGGCATCTGACACAATCTCACTCACATGCTAACGACTGGAGCTGAACCAGGACTAAAGCAGAGCAAGACCAGGGCTGAACCAGGACTAAACCAGGACTGAAACAAGAACTGAACCAGCTCTAAACATAAAACCAGGACTAAACCCGGACTAAACTATCCGATTCTTGGGCTTTAGGCTATAACTGAAACAGGGATCAGTTTCACAAAGAGAGAAATATCAGGTTCTGTTTTGAGTCGCAGAATGAGCCCCAATCATCACAGCAGAATTGAGCACTTTATTTTCACACTGTTGATACTTTGCAGTGACATCACGCTGAGGGCAGTTACCATGGTGACACAATGTACACTTTAGCAAACACTGGCAAAAAAGTATTAAGATATATTCTGAAAAATTGATTTAAAAGAGCACATTTTCAGGAGCCTGTGATGAGTCTGAGTGTTCATGGTTCTGTTTAGGAGTTTGATTTTCAACAAAAAGGTGAGAGCGACTCATTGAAAAACTGTTGCCTAGCGCTATTGTGTGACTAATGTTATGTACGAGAGACTGTGTTAAAATAAAGCTCAGAGTAAAGTCTAATTTGAGTAAAAGAGCTTCAGACAGAGCATGCTTACAGTTAGCGTCACACCTCCAGGGAATGTTGATGACGTTAGCTGCAAAGTATCAATAAGGCTTAGATTTAAAGGTCCATTATGGAACTTTTCTTTCTATGGAGATGCCATTGTTTTGCCTGGAATTACCTGAAATTACTTGTTTTTTAATGCTAAACGAGTACCTTGAAATCCATGCATTCTTACTGTGAGCGGGTCACCTCTCCACAGATCTGACCTGTAATTTGGCCTGGTGGTGGCGTTACCTTCTTGTTTACATGGAGTGAATAAGTACTTTTAAAAGTACTTATTTACTCCATGTATTTGAGCAGAATGTGTCCTGCTCTAGTACAGATATATTGTTTAAGCAGCTCTTGAGGTTAAATAAGTCCTGTGTTTGGTCTGTATGCAGTTATGAAGTGTTTTATGGTCCGAGAATTAGGAAGTGCGTGTTAGCATGCTAGTTGAAGCCGCTCTGCTCTGTAAGTTGTGAAAAGCGCTTATAAACTCATCACGGTGAATAATTCAGATGCTCTGAATGCATACGGTAAGTGAGGAAGAACTTTGGACCACTGCAAATTGTTTCAAATGAACTAGTTCTGTTTTTCACGTTTTAAAAGTTGAAGTGGAACATTCAAGGGAACACGAAAACATCTCCATGGAGACGAGCAGATGAGAAACCCTTCACCAGAAAAGTTACATAATGAGCCTTACAGTGCTCATAAAAAAATGTCCCTCTAAATTTGACATTATCTGGTTCATCAAAGAATTGTCAGTACTTTTTCATCCTTCTCTCTCTTTCACCCATGATCTGTTCTTTCCTTTCCTCTTTCTAAGAACAGTGGTTTTGTGTAAACAGTTTTTGTGATTTTATCAGAAGAATTATCTGCCCCATTTGAAACAGCCGGTCTGCTCTGTCCTCACTTTGACCCGTGGCAACAAATGGATTCACAGCACTACTCCCTCTATCTCTTTCTCTTTCTCTGTTGTGAACGCTAGCTGGAGTGACCTCCGGAAAAGAAGGTACCTGATTATGTTTGTTATTATTGTTCATATCTTGATTTAGGGACAACATAGTGAAATAAAAACTACAGGATCATGTAGGGTGGGTTAATATGAACATTTTAAGACCAAAATGACAAGACTCACAGCAGCAGTTACAGAGAGAGGGGGGATGTTTTTTTTTTTTGGTTTTTTTTTTTATTATTTCAATACAGATAAAGAAGAACATGTTTTTTTCAATAGAAAGTGACCTGGAGCCGAAGCATGCCCATGCTCATTTCCTGTTTTATTCTACATTGTTGGAATGCGGTGGCTAGAACATCAGCTATGTCCAGAGATGTACACAGTCTATGGTCCAACTACATTCAAACCACTCCTGTTTTTTCTTCTTTCTTCTATCTTTATCCCTGGTTCTCCCTCTTTTCTCCATTCTCTCCTCTTCCCCACTAGTTCTTTCTGCTCTTCTCTTTCTGCCTTGTCATCCCTCTCTCCCCCTCTATGTTCCTCTCCTCTCGTCCGTCCCTCTGTCCTGTCTTGTTTGTGGACACTCATTACACAGAGTTAGCGCATTAGCATTAGCACAGTGAGCACAAACAGAGGGCAGTGTAAGAGCGCAGAACACAGACATGATTCAGTCTGACGTGAACATCACGTGTCCCACCTGGAAAGGAACAGTGTGGAACATTTTCATTTTTAATTCCATAAACTTCACCTGCCTCTGTCCCCCAGATACGAGGTCAACATGTTCAAATCAAATAAAGCTTTTACTGAGAACAATTCTAATGTGGATTTCACACGACTCTCATTTGTGTTGCCAGTTTCAATACTGAAATCCAGTGTGTTTAAACCTAAAATGTCTCTCTCTGATCTGAACGGTCACTACCTAAACCCCAGCACCTGCAGCCAGTCATGAATCAGTGCTAATGCAGCCTCTTCAGCTCAGGGAGGGAATTCTGGAGGTTTCACATGAGACCAGTCCATATCCTGAGAATGAGACAAATGCAGGATGTGTCTCTGTCTGCAGGTGAAGTTTCTGGAGAAAAAGGGTCAGTTGTGACTGTAGTATTTTTGTTCAAACTGTAAGAGGCAGGACACAGAGAGCGTTAACCTTTAAACTCTTTCAGTATTGCTACTCTCCACCCTCTTCAAAGTAGCTTGCCAAGAGACTTCTAAATATGTGTTTTTGTGAATAAGTAAAATGTGACTCACCATTTACCACTGTAAATGTGTCATTTTGATATGTCATGTTGTGCACCAATACAAAGAGGATGGTTTATTTTATAGGATTTAACTGCACCCATAAAGGCTTACCATGGGCCTCATATATACAGGATTTCTTGCAATGCTAACATGTGTAACTAACATGTGCAGCTCTGTGTCATTTTTGTTTTGTAGGGAAAAGGTTGGAGACCCCTGTTTTAAAGTGACACTGGGACAGAACTGTTTTTCCTTTTCACACAGAAGAGATCTCTTTATAAACATGAGGCCAATGGCACACTCAATCTCATATGAACCTGTTTGTTGAGTTGGCAGTGTGGAGGTGTGGCACTCTTTCTCTCATCCTCGTTCTCTCCTCTTCTGTCTTTCTCTCACCCCCCTTCTCTCTCTCTCTTTCTCTCACCCCCCTTCTCTCTCTCTCTTTCTCTCACCCCCCTTCTCTCTCTCTCTCTCTCTCACCCTCCCCCCCTTCTTTCTCTCTTTCTCTCACAGGATAAAGTTACAGTCACTAAAGTCACATCTGAAGAAGCTTTTGTTTGTTTCTGCCACAGAGATCAGGAGCGTGCACATACAGAGGAGCGTGCACGTACTGCGGAGCGTCCACGTGCAGAGGACCGTGTACGTGCAGAGGAGTGTGCACAAGATTATTAGTGTGCACAAGATCTGGAGTGTGCACGTACAGATGAGTGTGCACATTCAGAGGAGTGTGCACGAGAGGAGGAGCGTGCACATACAGAGGAGCGTGCACGTACAGAGGAGCGTGCACATAGAGGAGAGTGCACGTACAGAGGAGCGTGCACATAGAGGAGCGTGCACGTACAGAGGAGCGTGCACGTACAGAGGAGCGTGCACATAGAGGAGCGTGCACATAGAGGAGCGTGCACATACAGAGGAGTGTGAGATCAGGAGCCAGAGGCTAAACGATGATGTCACTGAGTATCATTAATGTGTTTAGTCTGAAGTCACAACATGACAAACTGAACCAAGACTAAACCTGGACTAAACCTGGACTAAACCAGGACTGAACCAGGACTGAACCAGGACTAAACCAGGACTAAACCAGGACTGAACCAGGACTAAACCAGGACTAAACCAGGACTGAACCAGGACTGAACCAGGACTAAACCAGGACTAAACCAGGACTGAACCAGGACTAAACCAGGACTAAACCAGGACTGAACCAGGACTGAACCAGGACTAAACCAGGACTGAACCAGAACTGAACCAGGACAGAACTAGGACTAAACCAGGACCGAACGAGGACTGAACTAGGACTGAACCAGGACTAAACCAGGACTAAACCAGGACTAAAACCAGGATAAAAACCATGACTAAACCAAGACTAAAAGCAGGATTAAAACCAGAACTAAACCAGGACTGAACCAGGACTAAAACCAGGACTAAAACCAGGACTAAACCAGGACTGAACCAGGACTGAACCAGGACTGAAACAGAACTGGACCAGGACTGGACCAGGACTGAACCAGAACTGGACCAGAACTGGACCAGGACTGAATCTTGTCTAGGTCTTTCCTCAGTGGGACAGCTGTTGTGTGTTTGCTCCTCAGTTACTCTTTAACTCCCATGTCTCTGTTTACACTATAGGACTTCATTACAGCGTGTGTGCGTATGTGTGCGTGCATGTGTGTGTGTGCGCGTGTGCATGTGTGTGTGTGCGTGTGTGTGCGTGTGTGCATGTGTGTGCGTATGTGTGCGTGCGTGTGTGTGTGTGTGCATGTGTGTGCGTATGTGTGCGTGTGTGCGTGCGTGTGTGTGTGTGGGGGGGGGGGGGGTTTGCCGGTTTAATCACCACATTCACCTGTTCACAGACTACAGGTCCTGAGTAGAGTGAATAAAGTCAGAACCACTCTATGCCCCACAGCTGTTGCTATGTTGTTGCCACTTTGCAGCAGATGTCATCAACGTTCTCTAGAGGTGTGATGCTAACTGTAAGCACTGCTCTGTCTGAGGCTTTATTAGACTTTAATCTGAGTTTCAGTGTGAAGTCACTGCAAAGTATCAATACAGAGGGATATCAGTCTGGTCCCCACGCCCTCTGTCACGTCTCGAGCCAGACCCAAACATGATCGTCCAATCAGATTTGTTTATTTCAGTGACTCATGTGAAACGAAGGAGCTCATTGGTCACCATCATTTACAAATAAAATCACATTCCCCTCCTCAGATGAACAGAGTTTAGTGCTTCACTCACTGATTCTGCACAAATCCTCCATGGTTTTCAGTCTCTTGTGATACTTTTGTCCATTCTTTTTTCCTCATAAACAGACAGATTTGTTTTGATACAGACGGACGGTGTGTGTCCCTCATTGGCTAATCCACCTGTCAATCACGCCCATTTGAACTCTGGGAGATTCACCGGTGACCAGACTCACATCTTCACAAAGTACTGAACCAGGATTAAACCAGGTATAAACCAGGACTCAACCAAGACTAAACCAGGTCTAAACCAGGACTGAACCAAGACTAAACCAGGAGTAAATCAGGTCTAAACCAGGACTGAACCAAGACTAAACCATGACTTAATCTCTAAACTAAACATTCACCGGTGACAAGACTCATTGTGAGCCTCAAGTGCTTCAAATTGAGCACAGTGTTGCTTGATTTACTAATTCTCCCCAGAACACACACACATCAAGTAGTTTGGGATAGTTTTGCACCTGTTTCATACCTGCGTCTCTCACCTGTCCATGCACCTGTCTTCCTCTTCTTTAAACGCCGCTGCCCCTCCCCTTTAAGCCTCCATTTGACTGTGCATCATTTGACTAAAGCTTTTGTTTTCTCTCTGCGCTCCTCCACTCCCCTGTTATATGAGTCTGCAGAGAGAGAGAAGGAAGGAGGGATGAGAGGGGGAGGAAAACAGATGGACAGGTGATGAAGAAAAATACAGAGGAGGGTAAGAGAGCGAGGAGAGGGAGATAGAAACGAAAGAGAGAGGGTAGTAAGACAATGAGAGAGAAGGAGAGAAGGAGAAGGGAATGACCGGGGACAAGAGAGCGGAGGGATCAGACAGAGGAAGTAAAAAGGACAGATGATGGAGGGAGGGCAGAGAAAGAGGAGAAAACAGGAGAAAGAGGGAAACTAAAAAAGAGGAGAGCAGGAAATAAGAGAGAGAGGCAGGGAGAGGGAGAGAGAAAAGAACAGAGAGGGGAAAAAAGTAGAGAAGAGAGAGTTGGAATAGTGAGAGGGGAAAGGGAGAGGGTGTGCTGAGATAGAGAGGAAAGGGTATGGGGGAGAAAATGAGAGAAAACAGAGGGGAAAAAGGGAAGTAGAGGAATAGGTAGAGAAAGTGAGGGAGGGAGAAGAGAGAGTGGGAGAATGAGAGGACAGAGAGAGACAGTGATAGAAAGAGGGAAGAGAGAGAGAAAGAGAGGGGAGGAGGAGTGACATCTGTGAGAGAGGAAGGAAGTGTAGCTTTAGATAACCCGGCCCTGTCCGTGAACCTGACTCTGTGATCCTGACTTTGTTTTGAGCCTGAGAGGAAACCAAAGAGCCGCACGTTTGATTAGATGTTCCCCTCACACCACCACATGTCATCTGAGTTACATAAGAGAGGAATCGAACCCACAACCCCCACCACAAGCACTCGGCTACAGCGACACACTCACAGCTCAGGAGGCGAGCCCACAACCTCCTGGTGAGAGGGAGGAGACAGGGTAACCACTCAAGACTGACTGAACCCAGGACTAAACCCAGGACTAAACCCAGCACTAAACCCAGGTCTAAACCCAGGACTAAACCCAGGACTAAACCAGGACTAAAGAAGGACTAAACCAGGACTAAAGAAGGACTAAACAAGATCTAAACCGGGATCAAAACACATCCTCCATCAAAACTGGGACTAATCAGGACTAAACCAGAACTAAGACAGGTCTAATCCTGATCTAAACCAGGGCAAACCATGGTCCAAACCGAGGTCTAACACAGGACAAACCCAGAACTAAACCAGGTATAAACCAGGACTAAACCAGGTCTAACCCTGATGCCCTGCAGAGGGACAGATGCGTTTTCCAGGTTACACATCAGTGAGAGGGACACTCCCATTGGCCCCAGTCCAGACTTAGAGGTGCAGTTAGAGAAAGTACACAGACTGTACTGTGCCACGCTCATGGTGTCAAGAGCCTGCTTTAGTCCTGCTTTAGTCCTGCTTTAGACCTGCTTTAGTCCTGCTGTAGACCTGCTTTAGACCTGTTTTAGTCCTGCTTTAGACCTGCTTTAGACCTGCTTTAGTCCTGCTTTAGTCCTGCTTTAGACCTGCTTTAGACCTGCTTTAGACCTGCTTTAGTCCTGCTTTGTCCTGCTTTAGTCCTGCTTTAGTCCAGCTTTTGTCCTGCTTTAGTCCAGCTTTAGTCCTGCTTTAGACCTGCTTTAGACCTGATTTAGTCCTGCTTTAGACCTGCTTTAGTCCTGCTGTAGTCCTGCTTTAGTCCAGCTTTAGTCCAGCTTTAGTCCTGCTTTAGACCTGCTTTAGACCTGATTTAGTCCTGCTTTAGACCTGCTTTAGACCTGCTTTAGTCCAGCTTTTGTCCTGCTTTAGACCTGCTTTAGTCCTGCTTTGTCCTGCTTTAGTCCTGCTTTAGTCCAGCTTTAGTCCTGCTTTAGTCCTGCTTTAGTCCTGCTTTAGTCCAGCTTTTGTCCTGCTTTATCCTGCTTTAGTCCTGCTTTGTCCTGCTTTAGTCCTGCTTTAGTCCTGCTTTAGTCCTGCTTTTGTCCTGCTTTAGTCCAGCTTTAGTCCTGCTTTAGACCTGCTTTAGACCTGATTTAGACCTGATTTAGTCCTGCTTTAGACCTGCTTTAGTCCTGCTGTAGTCCTGCTTTAGTCCAGCTTTAGTCCAGCTTTAGTCCTGCTTTAGACCTGCTTTAGACCTGATTTAGTCCTGCTTTAGACCTGCTTTAGACCTGCTTTAGTCCAGCTTTTGTCCTGCTTTAGACCTGCTTTAGTCCTGCTTTGTCCTGCTTTAGTCCAGCTTTAGTCCTGCTTTAGTCCAGCTTTAGTCCTGCTTTAGTCCTGCTTTAGTCCTGCTTTAGTCCAGCTTTTGTCCTGCTTTAGTCCTGCTTTAGATCTGGTTTAGTCCTGGTTTAGTCCTGGTTTAGTCCTGGTTTAGTCGATACCGAACTGATACTGAAAAGTGTGGTGGATCAAAACGTCTCATAATGTTGAACTTTTGTTCGTACAGGATACAGAACAGCTACATACACAAGTGGATCTGTGTAATACGTGAACTGGTATCGGTTCATATCAGGTATCGATATATAATTGGTGCACAGAGTAATGGGCAGCGTGCTGCCCCCGCGACCCAGCCGGATTAAGCGGGAGAAGATGGATGGGATGGATGGATATATAATTAAAGTCATGGTATCGATACCGGTATCAGATCTGAAAAAGCTGAACCGGTGCACGGTGCACAGCTCTAGGTTAAACTTGGTTTTTCAAGGGATTTTTGAGCAGTAAAACTGTAAATCTAACAGATGACAGGTTTAATGCCGCACTGTGGAACATTCCAGTCTCTGTGCATTCCTGCTTTATGTTTTTAGCTCGTCTCTGTGAAAACTCAACGATGGATTTATTTAGTTTCACATTCAAATACTCTGAGTTAACTAATGATGAAATACACCAAATACTACTACTGCATACTTTACATATCACAGTGTGTCAGATGCTCTCCCATCCTCGACCCATGATCAAAAGTTTTCTTGTTGGAGATTGCCAAAGGCACAAAAAAATAATTATGTAATTCAATTATTCAATTCATTCTCTATACCACAATTGCTGCTGGTGTGCCCTTGAGCAAGAAAATTTGACACTTTTTGCATATTAGTAATTTGCATATTACTAATATGCAAAAAGTGTTGATTATTTTTCCACTAGTGTTGTCACAATACAAACTTGAATAGACTCGATACTCAATACTGATTCTGACACAATGATAAAAACACTTTCTTAAGTCAATATACTGTGATTTTCCACATTAAATTGTAGTTAGTTCTTTTCTATTCCCGTGTGTCCTTATATGTGTGTACTCCCTCAGTGGTCCTGTAGGTTCCAAGCTTAATTTCTGTCCTGTCAATGGGAAAAATGAGTATAGTTTCGATATTGGTTGTAGTATTCATTAGTATCTGATTTTCGATACTTCAACAGCCCTAGAACAGAAGACAGTAGTGACACCAAGAAATGTCCCTTTGAAACTCTTTATGGACATGAGTATGTTGTAAAAAGGACACTTTTACAACAGTGTGTGGATTTGAGTCATTTGTGAAACACTTGTAAAGAATGTGTGTAGTGCTGCTGCTGCAGACAGAGGAGCAGGTCTGATCAGCTCTGAGGACACACACATTACAGGAACGCACAATACACCATTATGTCACACACTGTTTATACATTTTAACTACTACTCTTCACTACCACCACTACTGCTGCTACTACTACTACTACTACTACTACTACTACTACTACTACTACTACCACTACTACTACTACTACTACTACTACTACTACTACTACTACTACTACCACTACTACTACTACTACTACTACTACTATTACTACTGCTGCTGCTACTACTACTACTACTACTACTACTACTACTACTACTACTACTACTACTACTACTACTACTACTACTACTACTACTACTACTGCTGCACTTATATTTAAATCAGCACTGAACCATGTCTGAATAACATGACATTTGACTAAACCAGGAGCAAAGTAGACCAGGACTAAACCAGGACTAGACAACAACTAAACAAGGACTAAACCAGGACTAGACAACAACTAAACCAGGACTACACAACAACTAAACCAGGACTAAACTAGGACTAAACCAGGACTAGACAACAACTAAACCAGGACTAAACCAGGACTAAACCAGGACTAAATCAGGACTAAATCAGGACTAGACAATGACTAAATCAGGACTAAACCAGGACTAAATCAGGACTAGACAATGACTAAACCAGGACTAAATCAGGACTAGACAATGACTAAACCAGGAATAGACAACAACTAAACCAGGACTAAACCAGGACTAAATCAGGACTACACAACAACTAAACCAGGACTAAATCAGGACTAGACAATGACTAAATCAGGACTAAACCAAGACTAAATTAGGACTAAATCAGGACTAGACAATGACTAAACCAGGACTAAATCAGGACTAGACAACAGCTAAACCAGGACTAAACCAGAACTAGACAACAACTAAACCAGGACTAAAGCAGGACTAGACAACAACTAAACCACGACTAAACCAGGACTAAATCAGGACTAGACAATGACTAAACCAGGAATAGACAACAACTAAACCAGGACTAAACCAGGACTAAATCAGGACTAGACAATGACTAAACCAGGACTAGACAACAACTAAACCAGAACTAAACCAGGACTAAATCAGGACTAGACAATGACTAAACCAGGAATAGACAACAACTAAACCAGGACTAAACCAGGACTAAATCAGGACTACACAACAACTAAACCAGGACTAAACCAGGACTAAATCAGGACTAGACAATGACTAAACCAGGACTAAATCAGGAGCAAACTAGACCAGTACTAAACTAGATTAAAAGCCAGGATTAAACCAGGTCTGAACCAGAACTAAACCAAGGCTTGTCTTGTTTGCTAAGCAGGACGGGTGTGGTCAGGACGTGGTCAGGACATGGTCAGGACGTGGTCAGGACGTGGATGGGAGACCACTGGTGACTCCCGGTGCTACAGTGGGACATTGATGGCTAAAGCTGTCGTTGTGTCTTTAGGCAAAACACTTCACCCCTTCAGCCTCATTTTTGTCAGTCTGTCCCAGGGCAGGACTAAACTAGGTCTAAACCAGGACTAAACCAGGTCTAAACCAGGCCTAAACCAGGCCTAAACCAGATTTAAACCAGGTCTAAACCAGGTATGACCCAGACCCTGAATGTGAATAAGTCCAGAGAAACAGAGAGTCATAAACAGGAAACTCCATAAAACAATGTCCATTTCACTGGACACAATCTGACCAGAGTCTTATCACAAATGTGCCTAAAAACAGAACTACCACACAACTCTTCCCCCGTGTGTCAGATGCCCTCCCTGTGTCTCCATGGGGTCTTACTCTGTGTAAAAGCTGCTCACCCTGTAGTTTAGACCTCTACAAACATGTTCTGTTAAACATGTGGGATTCTAGGATTAGTTCCTGCAGGTTTCATTCTCCGTTCCGTCTTTCCAAACTCAGACTCTTTGTTTCTTTCGTTAAATCTCGTTTCCTTGTGCCGTGTGAAGTTTGAACAGAGGAGGAAGTGTCAGTCTCTTTAAAACAGCTCCAGATCTTTCATGTATTTTCCCCATTCTCTCCCTCAACAAGTCAACCAAAACAAAACTGCTCCGATGCACTCAAACCAGCTTATGCTATATTTATTTATGCCTTTATTTTGTGTCAGATGCCCTCCCCGTCTCAACCAGCCACATTACAGTAACTGGATTAGTTACTAGAAAGCCTCGGGTGGTTGGGCAAACTTTTTAAATTTGCAGTTAGGTTCCACTAGTTCAGTTTTATTTTTATTAAATCAATCCAGATTGATTTAAAGGTACATTACGTCACTTTTCGGGTGGGGGGTCCTTTACCTGCTCATCTCTATGGAGATGCTTTGCCTGTAATGTTCCACAGTATGTTATTCATTAAAGTTATCAACATGATGAAACAAGCAAGTGACACGTCTACAGTAGTAGTTACAGGTCAGGTCTGTGGAGAGGCGACTCTTCACAGTTAAGAAGGCATGTTTGGTTAAAAAAGCCCAGCGAGACAGAGGGAGGGCATCTGACAGACAGGGACATTTCAGAACATGTTTGTAGAGGTCTAAACTACAGGGTTAGCAGCTTTTACGCAGAATAAGACCCCAGGAGGGCGTCTGGCACGCATATACTTGATTGTGTGTGTAGAATCCTGCTTGTTTTATTCTGTAGATTGTGATTTGTGCCTCTGGGTGTTTCCTCTAAAGACGTTCAGGAAAGGTTCATTTCTGTCCTCTCAATGGGACTTTTTTTAGTATTGATACCTGCGAAAAATGAGTATCTAGTTTAAGTATCGGTTAGAATCTGACTTTTGATACTTTTGACAGCCCTACTCCCCATCTGAAATCACAAATTCCACACTGGACTGAAGACATTTTTGGTCACAGTCGGTTTATTTTTCGAATCATTTGTCAGACTTTTGTCGTCTTAAACAGAGTGTGAAATGTGAGTCCGTTTCGATTTGAACTTGTCGAGGTGAGATCGGACCGAGCATGTCTCAGATCTGCTGTAGGCCAATACCAGACCTGCTCCAACCTGTGTCAACATCTAATACGGAGCGAGGGAGGGAGGAGAGGGGGAGGGAGGAGAGGGAGAGGGAGGAGAGGGAGAGGGAGAAGAGGGGCAGGAGAGAGAGTGGGAGGAGGAGGGAAGAGAGAAAGAGGGAGGAGAGGCAGGAGAGAGAGTGGGAGGAGGAGGGAAGAGAGAGAGGGGGAAAAGGAAGAGGGAGTGGGAGGAGAGGGGGAAGGGAGAAGAGGGGGGAAGACAACAGGGAGGAGAGGGAAGAGGGAGAGAGAGAGGAGAGGGAAGAGAGGGAGAAGACAGAGGGACGGAGAGGAGAGGGGCAGGAGAGAGTGGGAGGAGGGGGGAAGAGAGAAAGAGGGAGGAGAGAGAGTTAGGGAGGAGAGAGAGAAGGAAGAGAGGGGGAAGAGAGAGAGGGAGGAGAGGAGGAAGAGAAAATGAGAGAGAGGGAGAAGGGGGGAAGAGGGAGTTTGGAGGAGAGGGAGAGAGGAGAGAGAGGGAGGAGAAGGGGAAGAGAGAGAGAAGGCGGAGAAGGAGAAAAGAAACAGGGAGGAGAGGGAAGAGGGAGAGAGAGAGAAGGAGGAGAGGAGGAGGAAGAAGGGAGAGGGAGGGAGGAGAGAGGCCAGTGCCACTCACCGCAACAGGCCTGCTACAACCTGTGTGATCATTTAATATAGACAGAAAGAGAGAGGGAAGAGGGAGGAGAGGGAGAGAGGGATGAAGAGAAAGACAGACAGAGGAGAAGGCGAGAGAGGAGAGAAAGAGAGGGCCAATACCATTCACCAAGAACAGACCTGCTTCAGCCTGCAACCAGTTTAATACAGAGGGAGAAAAAGAGAGGGAGGAGAGAGAGAGGGAGGAAAGGGGAGAGAGAGAGAGAGAGAGAGAGAGAGAGAGGGTGGAGGCGGGGGGCCTTAAGGTGTGAGGGTAGAAGAAGCAAAAGTGAAAGTTTGGGTGGGACCAGTTCAACAGAAATTCAGATGTGACAATTACACAAACACAAGTGAGAAACAGGTTTGGAGGAAAAACAAGAAAAGCAAGGAGCAAAGAGAGTGAGAGAGAAGGGGAAGTGAGGATAGAGGTGGAGGAGAGTTCTCACAAGAACTCACATGATGAGTTCTTGTGATGTGAAGTCATTAAATAAACGTCGACAGATTTGTGTCGTGAGAAAACAACGAGACCAAGAAATCTGACATTTATGAGAAAAACACAAATAGATCCAAGAGGAACCACAGAGAACCATAAGCAGAACCAGAACCAGAACCTGTAAGTGTCCTGGAGCTGAGGCCTGTCACCATAACGACTCTGTGGACTCATTGTTGAACCCGTGTCAGCTGGAACAGTATATTTGGGCTCAGTGTTCATCGTGTGGACTTTTCCTTTGCACTAGTGGAAGTGTGTGACCACAGACTGGAAACAGAAGAGGACTCAGTGTGACATCACCCACAGCGTTCGGCTCCAGTCAAACGAAGCTCACTGAGGCTGGCTGTTACAGGAGCGAATTTAGCGCCAGGTCCATATTAGGAAGAGCGAAATGAAAACCCCAGGATCATGTAGAGCGGGTCCATTTTAAGCGCAAATTGACAGAGAGGGGCCATGTTTTTTCAATGTAAAGTCAGTTGGAGCCAGAAGTGTCCCCCATGCTCACTTCCTGTTTGGACTAATTACTAGTGTTTCATTCTGTTTAGTTAGCGCCGCTCATGTTTTTCTTCTTTTTATAATACAGTACATTTAGAATAGTTTTGGGGATCATTCTGCTTCAGGGTACGGATGCACTGATCTGTTACTGGTATCAGATATCAGTGCTGATACTGAAAAATGTGCTGATGGGATATCGGAGTCTAAAAACTGGTTCAGCCGATATTCTGATAGGACATACAGTATGACATGATGTAATAAGAGTGTTTACTGGTCGTAGCTGACTTGGAGAGACTCAGAATGTTTGAACTTTAAATCACACAAAACTCAGATACATCACACAGCTGGATCTGAGTTTTGTCTTATTTAAGTTTTGTTTAAAGGAAATAAAGTCGGTTTTCAGTGCTCTGGTATCAGTTGATATCGGTGATCGGCAAATTGGCGCGTTGTGTTCTGGTGGAGGGTTCATCAAATGCTTTTCTTCATGGAGATGTTATGGCTTTGTCTGGAATGTTCCACAGTATGGCATTAAACCTTTCTATCTTCATGGAGAACAAATCAGACCAAGTTACAGGTCAGATCTGTGGAGAGGCGACCCCGCTCACCTTCAGAATGTCTGTTTTTCTAGGTATTTTTGAGCTTGAAAACCACCTGTAATTGAATAAATGTAAAGTAGAGCTGTTTAATGTCAGACTCCATGGACTGATTAATCGAAAGTTAATAGTTTCATTCTTCCTCTCTGTGTGTGTGTGTGTGTGTGTGTGTGTGTGTGTGTGTGTGTGTGTGTGTGTGTGTGTGCGTGTGCGTGCGTGCGTGCGTGCGTGTGTGTGCGTGTGTGCGTGTGCAGTCCTTACATAACACTGAACTATTTCAGACTCTGCTTTATTGTTTCCTGTTGTTAATTATCAGTGATTAAAATAACAAACTTCCTGAATAGACTTCCTGATTTTTCCGAGACAAAAACAAAGATTATTAAAAGATCAGCTGCTCAACCCCCTGTGAAAATATTTAGAAGGTTTCCGGTTCAACTCCTGGGTGTGTCTGTGTGGAGTTTGCATGTTCTCCCTGTGTCTGGGTGGGTTTCCTCCATCTATCCAAAACATGTACAATGGATACTTCGCAGTGACATCTCGCTGAGGTTGTGCTACATGTATCTCTATGGTGGACTGTTCTGTTACTAAGAAGACAATAGCAAACACTGTCAGAAAGTTTTCAGATCATCTGATGACCCAAGTAAAAATACAAAATAGATTTAAGCACATTTTCAGGAGCCTGTGATCAGCCCAAGCGTTCATGGTTCTGTTTAGGAGTTTGATTTTCAACAGCCTCTCTAGCTCCAGTTTATAATTTTACATGTGCGAGAGACTTTTTTAACAGTAAAAATCATCTCTTCTGTTGTAGTTCCAGCCGAGTCAGTTCTTTCTGGTCAGATTGTGTTGAAATAAAAATTAAAGTCTAACTTGAGTAACAGAGCTTCAGACAGAGCAGTGCAATAAGTGAAATCCTCCAGCTAAGGTAGTCCTGACCAAGACGAGCTCAAGATGGGTCCTACCGGGCGGGTCAAATGCAGGCGTGACCCAGAGACACTGAAGGATGGGTCAAATGTAGAGGACACAGAGGAGTGTGCAGAGGAAGGAGGGGTGTAGGATGGACACAAACAAACAGCCCTAATGAGGCGCTCGTTAGAGGCTCGTTAGAAACAGAAGAATCCACCGAGTCAGCAAAACCTGTGGGAGGGACAGTCCTGCTTTAGTCCTGGTTTAGTCCTGGTTTAGACCTAGTTTAGACCTGATTCAGTCCTGGTTTAGACCTGGTTTAGTCCTGGTTTAGACCTGGTTTAGTTCTGGTTCAGACCTGGCTCAGTCCTGGTTTAGACCTGATTTAGTCCTGGGTTAGTCCTGGTTTAGGCCTGGCTTAGTCCTGGTTTAGTCCTGGGTTAGTCCTGGTTTACTCCTGCTTTTGTCCTGGTTTAGTCCTGGTTTAGTCCTGGTTTAGACCTGGTTTAGACCTGGTTTAGACCTGGCCTAGCCCAGGTTTAGACCTGGTTTAGTCCTGGGTTAGTCCTGGTTTACTCCTGCTTTTGTCCTGGTTTAGTCCTGGTTTAGTCCTGGTTTAGACCTGGTTTAGACCTGGCCTAGCCCAGGTTTAGACCTGGTTTAGTCCTGGGTTAGTCCTGGTTTAGTCCTGGTTAAGACAAGGTTTAGTCCTGGGTTAGTCCTGGTTTAGACCTGGCCTAGTCCAGGTTTAGACCTGGTTTAGTCCTGGGTTAGTCCTGGTTTAGTCCTGATTTACTCCTGCTTTTGTCCTGGTTTAGTCCTGGTTTAGACCTGGTTTAGACCTGGCCTAGCCCAGGTTTAGACCTGGTTTAGTCCTGGTTTAGTCCTGGTTAAGACATGGTTTAGCCCTGGGTTAGTCCTGGTTTAGACCTGGCCTAGTCCAGGTTTAGACCTGGTTTAGTCCTGGGTTAGTCCTGGTTTAGTCCTGGTTTACTCCTGCTTTAGTCCTGGTTTAGTCCTGGTTTAGTCCTGGTTTAGACCTGGTTTAGACCTGGCCTAGCCCAGGTTTAGACCTGGTTTAGTCCTGGGTTAGTCCTGGTTTAGTCCTGGTTTAGACATGGTTTAGTCCTGGTTTACTCCTGCTTTAGTCCTGGTTTAGACCTGGCTCAGTCCTGGTTTAGACATGGTTTAGTCCTGGTTTAGTCCTGGGTTAGTCCTGGTTTAGTCCTGGTTTAGTTCCAGGTCTGTACATAACAGGAATCCGCCCTCATTATTTTGAGCCTTGAATCTCAAACTTTCTCAGCTGTAAAATTTTGGAAACATAAAACAGGTCCAGACAGATCTGAACCAGGACTAACCCAAAGTCCAGGACGAAAGCAGGTCTGAGCCAGGACTAAAACTAGGACTACACCAAGACTAAAGCAGGGCTAAAGTAGAACCAAACCAGGACTAAGCCAGGACTAAACCCGGTCTGGACCAGGTCTGTGGTATTGTGCAGCTCACGTCTCTGTACAGCAGAACGTTGTTTGTTGGAGGATTCCCCAAAGTTTGGCTCTGACCCAAACACCAGACAGAGGGACAAAAGGTTGTGGGTTAGAGTCCTGATCTCTGTGCGTGTGCTGCTGTGGCAGAGTGGTTATCTTGGGGGTTGTGGGTTAGATTCCTTGTCTTGCTCGGGGCAGTTTGACACACCCACATTCATTCAGACCTCACAGTTGTTTGAGGTTAAACTTAGAGACACAGAGGAGCTATGGGACTTCTATGGACTTCTACGAGGTATTAACGGCAACTCCATGTTTTTTTATTGTTTTGAAAATGATATATTTACTCTAAACAACGGATTAACATAGGTTTCACTTTCGTTTTTGACAAGGCGCGCTATCACAACACATTCAGCGTGCATCCCTCTAATGAAACTCCTGCACGTCACATTAGGTTTGTCAAGTTGTTGTGTACAGTTTTGTATCATGCTTTTGTGTATTTATGGAAAATTGACATAGGCTTGTGGGTGGAGCCTTGTACTGCTAACAATAACCGAAATATCGTGATATCGCATCGTCAAAGTTCTCACAATATCATCGCAGTATATGGAACTATACACTTCTTTGCTTAAACGCTCTGTTTTACTGCAGCAACAGCTAAAAAACTGAGGAAACTACACAGACATAGACTTTTGTTCCATTTCACTGCAGAAAACATGAAGAAATAACTGTTAAAAACAAACTTTTCTATCTTAATTCTTTGGACTATGATACTAACAAAGGTTTGTCAAGGCTTTGTAAAAGGAAAAATAAATAAAAATAATTTCTTCAGTTCTCTAGCATCTCCACAATAACACAATAATATGGTATCGTGAAATGAATATCCTAATTGTATTGTGTGATTTACTTATTGTTACATCCCTACTGTTAACTGCAAGTAGGGTTTGAATAGGGCCTGTTAAAGATCGCTAGATTACTCAAACATGACATTATGACGTGGTATAAAGCTTCAAACGGTACATTTTGTATAATACTCCCTCTTTAATCAACAAGTCTAGAACTGGAACAACTGGAATCTATAATTGATAGTGGCATTTCACAGCAGCAGATTTACTTTTTCATTTTATTTTTTTTTTTATCTATATATATTTGACAAAGTAAAAGTAAAGCAGGGGTGGGGACAGGGGGTAGGTGAAAACAGACATTTTCTAAACACTGAAGCCTCAAATACAGGACAATACAGGATTACTCAAACGTGCACGAACCAATCAAAACACAACTCTATAAGGACATTGTTATAACCCACCCGTCTCCATGGAGATATATACGTTTAATGTCATACTATGTAACATTCCAGACAAAGCAGGGACACAGAGAAAAGTTCCGCAGTGCAGCTTTAGTGTGATTCTGCTGTGATCATGTGGAGGTGTGTCTCTGAGTCACAGACACACACTCAGCAAATAAAGGAGAGACGCATTCTACTGCACAAACTCTCCTCTCCTTCTCTCTCTCCTCTATTCTACCTCTTTTATTCCTCCCTTTCTTCCTTTCTTTCTCCATTCCAGGTCCCCCCATCTCTCTCCCTCTCTCTCCTCTACTCTCCTTCTCTCTCTCCTCTATTCTACCTTTTATACCCTCTCTCTTTCTCCCTTCCATGCCCCTGCCTCATTCTCTCAACTTTTCTCACTCTTATTCTACCTCTTTAATACCCCACTTTCTTCCTTCTTCTCCCCCTTCTTTATTCTATGTCTTTTATACCTCCCTCTCTCTCTTTCTCTCTTCCACCCCTCCATCTCTTTCTCTCTCTTCTCCTCCTGTCTCTTGATCTGACTCCCTCTCTCCTCCCCTCTCTTCTCTCTTCCCTTTTATTTCACACCCACTTAAGTCTCTTCTGTCTTCTCTCCATTCTTGATATTCCTCGTTCCCATCTTCTCCTCTCTACCCCTCTTCCATCTTTTTCTTTCTCTCCCTCCCTTCTCCCAACTTTCTCACTCCCTCCCTCTTTCTCGTTTCTCTCTCTTTCTGTCTCACTCCTTTTAGTCTCTCTCTCTTCTCTACTTTCTCAACAATCCTCACTCTCATCCTCTCCGTTATACCTCCCCTTCTCTGACCCCTCCCCTCTCTTTTGCCCCCCTCTCTCTCCCTCCATTTTTCTTCCTGTCTCTCACTATCTGATCTGACTCCTCTCTTCTCTAGTCTTTCTTCCTCTCTTTCTCTTTTCCTAACCCTCTGTCTCTCCCTCCCTCTCTCTTCTTCTCTTCTTTCTCTCCTCCTCTCTCTCTTCCTCTCTCTCTCTCTCTCTTAATAACCCTTTTTAACCTCTCATCTTTTGCCTGGAGAAACTCTCTAAATCCTGTCTGTGTTTGAGCAGAGCTGTTCCCACACACGCCCAAATACTGCAAACACTACTACTACTACTACTACTACTACTACTACTATTACAACTACTACTACTACTACTACTACTACTACTACTACTACTACTACTACTACTATTACAACTACTACTACTACTACTACTACTACTACTACTACTACTACTGCTATTACAACTACTACTACTACTACTACTACTACTACTGCTATTACAACTACTATTACTACTACTACTACTGCTATTACAACTACTACTACTACTACTACAACTACTACTACTACTACTATTACTACTACTACTACTACTATTACTACTACTACTATTACTACTACTACTACTACTACTACTACTACTACTACTACTACTACTATTACTACTACTATTACAACTACTACTATTATTACTACTACTACTATTACAACTACTACTACTATTATTACTACTACTACTATTACAACTACTACTACTACTACTACTACTATTACAACTACTACTACTACTACTACTATTACAACTACTACTACTACTACTACTATTACAACTACTACTACTACTACTACTACTGCTATTACAACTACTACTACTACTACTACTATTACAACAACAACTACTACTACTACTACTATTACAACAACTACTACTACTACTACTACTACTACTACTACTACTACTACTACTACTACTACTATTACTACTACTACTACTACTACTACTATTACAACAACTACTACTACTACTACTACTATTACAACTACTACTACTACTACTGCTGCTGCTACTACTACTACTACTGCTACTACTACTACTACTATTACTACTACTACTACTACTACTATTACTACTACTACTACTACTACTACTATTACAACTACTACTATTACAACTACTACTACTACTTTTACTACTACTACACTTACTATTATTTCTGCAACTACAGCTATAACAACTACTCTCTACTACTTACTACTACTATTATAATTGCTATTGTAACAACAACAACTACTACTACTACTACTACTACTACTACTACTACTACACTTACTATTACTACTGCTACTACAACTATAAAAAATACTACTGCTGCTGCTGCTACTATTACTACTTCTACTACTATTACTACTGCTACTACAACTATAACAACTACTACTATTACTGCTGCTGCTGCTGCTACTACTACTCTGACAACAACTACTACTATTACTATTACTACTACAGTCCCTGACAAAAGTCTTGTCGCTTATCCATTTTGTAGAAACAAAAGCTTATAACCTGACTTTAAATTAATCGATTGGTTTTAGAAATGTCTCATATGAAAGCTAAAACCCTCCCAAATTATGCTCAATATACTAAAATAAATTTGCTTCACTTAAGAAAGATTGATCATTTAATGAACACAGAAAGGTCAGATTTTGGCAAGACAAAAGTCTTGTCGCCTACAGAAAATTTAACAAATAATTTACTTCAAATACAAAAATATGTTGCATAACGTCAGTGAATTAAGTAGTGGTGCTGTGAGATCCATATTTAATATCTTGTATGACTTCCATGAGCTTGAAGGACTGCATCCATGTGGTTCGACAATGATTCATACAATTTGTTGATGAAGTCATCAGGAATAGCAAAGAAAGCAGTCTTACATGCCTCCCAGAGTTCATCAAGATTCTTTGGTTTTGCCTTCCATGCTTCCTCTTTCATTCTACCCCAGACATGCTCAATGATGTTCATGTCTGGTGACTGGACTGGCCAGTCCTGGAGCACCTTGATCTTCTTCGCCTTGAGGAACTTTGATGTAGAGATAGAAGTATGCGATGGAGCACCATCCTGCTGCAAAATTTGACGCCTTTTATGGTTGGGAATGTAAGAGGTAGCTAATACTTCTTGATGTTTTAGGCTATTGATATTGCCTTCCACCCTGCAAATGTCTCGCACACCCCCATACTGGATGTAACCCCAGACCATGATTTTTCCGCCACCAAACTTAACTGTTTTCTGGGTGAATCTTGGATCCATGCGGGCTCCAGTAGGTCTCCTGCAATATTTGCGGCGGCTGTGATGTAATTCAACCGAGGATTCATCTGAGAAATCCACCTTCTGCCACTTTTCCAGTGTCCATCCTTTTAGCAGGCTGTGGGCCTTGGCAAATGCCACACGGTTTTTTAATTGCCTTTTGTTTAGTGCTGGTTTCTGTGCACTGATTCGACCATGGAGGCCATTTCGAGACAGAATTCTACAAACTGTTCTGGTTGACACAGGGACTTGAGGTGACCAGGCCTGGTGGAGCTCTGCTGCAGTGGAAAAGGGGCTGGCCTTGGATTTTCGAATCAACAAACGGTCCTCCCGAGCAGTTGTCTTGCGGGGTCTGCCGGACCTGGGCTTGTCAAAAACATCTCCAGTCTTTTCAGATCTTTTTCTTATTCTTTGTACTTGACGCTGAGACACATTGAAGGTGTCAGCCACCTCAGCAGTGGATCTGGTCTTCAGCCTCTTGATAATTAACGCTTTGGTCTCAGGGTGGATCTTAGGCATGTTGTCAGAGGTCAAGTTGCAGTTGATGTGAAGGTCTGGTGTGCTGGGGTTCTTTTTATACACACCCACTAATTGATTGATCAGTAACTGATCACAGGTGAGGCTGTAATCTAGGATTGGGTGCATCATATGACAAGGCGACAAGACTTTTGTCTTGCCAAAATCTGACCTTTCTGTGTTCATTAAATGATCAATCTTTCTTCAGTGAAGCAAATTTATTTTAGTATATTGAGCATAATTTGGAGGGTTTTAGCTTTCATATGAGACATTTCTAAAACCAATCGATTAATTTAAAGTCAGGTTATAAGATTTTGTTTCTACAAAATGGATAAGCGACAAGACTTTTGTCAGGGACTGTACTTCTACTATTACAACTGTTATTGTAACAACAACAACGACTATTACTACTACTACAGCTACTACTATACAGCTCTTCTACTATTACTACTACTGTCTGCATCTACAGTCCCTGACAAAAGTCTTGTCGCTTATCCATTTTGTAGAAACAAAGGCTTATAAACTGACTTTAAATTAATCGATTGGTTTTAGAAATGTCTCATATGAAAGCTAAAACCCTCCCAAATTATGCTCAATATACTAAAATAAATTTGCTTCACTGAAGAAAGATTGATCATTTAATGAACACAGAAAGGTCAGATTTTGGCAAGACAAAAGTCTTGTCGCCTTGTCATATGATGCACCCAATCCTAGATTACAGCCTCACCTGTGATCAGTTACTGATCAATCAATTAGTGGGTGTGTATAAAAAGAACCCCAGCACACCAGACCTTCACATCAACTGCAACTTGACCTCTGACAACATGCCTAAGATCCACCCTGAGACCAAAGCGTTAATTATCAAGAGGCTGAAGACCAGATCCACTGCTGAGGTGGCTGACACCTTCAATGTGTCTCAGCGTCAAGTACAAAGAATAAGAAAAAGATCTGAAAAGACTGGAGATGTTTTTGACAAGCCCAGGTCCGGCAGACCCCGCAAGACAACTGCTCGGGAGGACCGTTTGTTGATTTGAAAATCCAAGGCCAGCCCCTTTTCCACTGCAGCAGAGCTCCACCAGGCCTGGTCACCTCAAGTCCCTGTGTTAACCAGAACTGTTTGTAGAATTCTGTCTCGAAATGGCCTCCATGGTCGAATCAGTGCACAGAAACCAGCACTAAACAAAAGGCAATTAAAAAACCGTGTGGCATTTGCCAAGGCCCACAGCCTGCTAAAAGGATGGACACTGGAAAAGTGGCAGAAGGTGGATTTCTCAGATGAATCCTCAGTTGAATTACATCACAGCCGCCGCAAATATTGCAGGAGACCTACTGGAGCCCGCATGGATCCAAGATTCACCCAGAAAACAGTTAAGTTTGGTGGAGGAAAAATCATGGTCTGGGGTTACATCCAGTATGGGGGTGTGCGAGACATTTGCAGGGTGGAAGGCAATATCAATAGCCTAAAATATCAAGAAGTATTAGCTACCTCTTACATTCCCAACCATAAAAGGGGTCAAATTTTGCAGCAGGATGGTGCTCCATCGCATACTTCTATCTCTACATCAAAGTTCCTCAAGGCGAAGAAGATCAAGGTGCTCCAGGACTGGCCAGCCCAGTCACCAGACATGAACATCATTGAGCATGTCTGGGGTAGAATGAAAGAGGAAGCATGGAAGGCAAAACCAAAGAATCTTGATGAACTCTGGGAGGCATGTAAGACTGCTTTCTTTGCTATTCCTGATGACTTCATCAACAAATTGTTTGAATCATTGTCGAACCGCATGGATGCAGTCCTTCAAGCTCATGGAAGTCATACAAGATATTAAATATGGATCTCACAGCACCACTACTTAATTCACTGACGTTATGCAACATATTTTTGTATTTGAAGTAAATTATTTGTTAAATTTTCTGTAGGCGACAAGACTTTTGTCTTGCCAAAATCTGACCTTTCTGTGTTCATTAAATGATCAATCTTTCTTCAGAGAAGCAAATTTATTTTAGTATATTGAGCATAATTTGGGAGGGTTTTAGCTTTCATATGAGACATTTCTAAAACCAATCGATTCATTTAAAGTCAGGTTATAAGCTTTTGTTTCTACAAAATGGATAAGCGACAAGACTTTTGTCAGAGACTGTAATTCTCAAGTGTTTTATCAAGAATCAGGAAGTGTGTGTTAGCATGCTAGTTGCTGTAAGCTTAAACTCCGCTCTGGTGCGCGGAAAAGCACTTATAAATTCATCATGGTGAGTAATCAGGACGCTCTGACTGCATAAGGTTAGTGAGGAAGAACTTTGGACCACTGCAAACTTTTGAAAACGAACTAGTTCTGTTTTTCATGTTTTTAAAAATGGAAAAATCCGGTACAGAGACTTTAAGGTCCTCACCTGTATCTGAGCACCACACTGTCAACAACTTTTGCTCTTTTTGTTACTCTTTCTATTGTGCCCATTGAAGGCGAGTGTGGCCCCGCCTCCTCTGTCCCATTGGCTGTAATCAGATCCTCCATTCACACTCACAACAGTAACTAAAGCTGCACTCAGGAGCTTTGCAGGCCTGTCTGACCGGTTTGGGCCTGGGAAGAATAATAAGCATGAGAGGATCACGCGTGTGGTCACCGCGACGACACACCCTCATCTGCACAAGCCCCGCCCCCACAGCTCCACGCGCTCCAGGAACAAGCAGAATCAACACGTGTGAGTGAGCGGGCTACTGCAAAAAAAGTGTTCCTCCTCAAAAACAGACCCAGAGTTGGTTTTGTTTCATTCACAAATGTTTGAGTAACACTTTATTAATCATCTGTCTGCATCTCCAAAGCTCCAAATGCTCTGTTCCACCTTGTGATGTCATGAACACGGCTCCTTTTACCTTTAGTTCAGTAGAGATCGGCAATTCCAGGCCTGAAATGATCCAGATGATTCTACTGAAGATGTGATGGAGTTTAGAAACACAGTGGAGCTCTTCCTGTATTACCACATGACATCACAAAGTGGAACAGAGTGTTTTTTATGTTTGAGAGAAGAACTCAGCCTAAATCTGCAGGTTTGTGTGTTAAACATGTGAATGAAACAAAACACAACTCCAGGTCTGTGATGAGGAAACTACATTAGAAGATAGTGTCATATGGGACCTTTAACGTTAAGTATGATTTGTGGAGAAGGAAGGATGTTATAGTTGTTTATGCAGTAAAATATTTGCATTTGGGTTCAGGTTTTTCATTCAGTAAAACCTAAAACATCTTTGTGATGATCTAAAATGTGTATAATAAGCACCTATTAACCTATAATCCAGGTAATGAACGAATCGTGACCACTGAAAAAAATAATTGTAGTCCTTCAGGTGTAATTGAATAAAGACACATGTGTTTACTGCGGAACATTACAGGCAAAGCAATCACATCACCATGGAGACAAGCTGGTGGTGTCAGACCCTCCCACCACAAAAAGTTACATAGTGCAGCTTTAAAATCCATAAAAATAACAAACGTCATCAAGCAAAACAAATTAAACCAGCTCAAAATATTTCACTGCTCCGACAGCTATTCTTTAAGTACTTTTGCTTTCCCAAATACTTTTTTTACTCTTACTTACTTACTTTGTATTTCTACTTGAGTAATATTATTTTGAAGCAATGTCACTCACATTTTTGGATACTCTTCCACCTCAAACAATGACACAGTTTTTTGTTTTTTTTTTTAAATCTTGTTTCCTCATCACAAACACACCTGGAGTTGTATTTTGTTTCATTCACATGTTTAACACACAAACCCTGCATATGTAAGTTTCTCTCAAACTGAAAACACTGTTTCACCTTGTGATGTCATGTGGTAATACAGGAAGTGCTCCACTGTGTGTTTAAACTCCACACACCTTCACTAGAATCCAGTGGATAATTTCAGCCCTGGAATTTCCCATCTCTACTGAACAAAAAAATAAAGGGAGCTGTTCAGTTGAAAACTACCACTTCATGACATCACAAGGTGGAACAGAGCGTTTGGAGCTTTGGAGATGTAGACAGACAAATAATAAAGTGTTACTCAAACATGTGACTGAAACAAAACACAACTCCAGGTCTGTTTTTGAGGAGGAAACATTAGAACATGACTTAAAGCTCACCAGAGTTCGTTTTGCGTCACATCGGCCCTTTAAAGCAGGAGTATACTTTGCGCCTTTCTCCGCGCCCTCTCGGTTCTCGGTTCTTACCTGGAAGATGAGCACTTTGAAGTGGTTCCTCTTGAGCAGGTGCGCGTGGTTGTTCTCCAGGCGTTTCACCTGCACGGCCTGCTTATCCAGCCGGTCCTTCACCTCCTTCACCCCGCCGCTCATCTTCCGTGAGCGCTCCAGGAGCTTGTTGACGTTGTTGGCCGTGTTGAGGTGCGCCTTGGACAGCCGCGTCACGTCGCCTTGCACCGCTCTCACCGCTCCCTCCAGCTCCTCCTGACGCTGCTCCATGCGCTGCTGGTTCTGTTGCACCGACTCCATCATGTTCACCAACTTATCCAAGAGCGCCACGACCGTAATGGCGCTCACCTGGCCGCGCTCCGTGGGGCTGGCTGGGGCCGGGGCGCTGCTGTGGCCGCGCAGAGACATCCCCAGGCGGGTGAGAGTGCCCGTGGGAGTCGGGGAGGAAGGAGCGGACCCGGGGCTGAAGCTAGGCACCAGGATATCATCGCCGTCCGCGGACTGGTTCTGCGCGCTGCCCGGGGTGGATTGCGCAAAGCCAGGCAGGTTGTGGGTGCTCCCTTGGGTGCTCCCTTGGGTGCTCCCTTGGGTGCTGCCGGTCTGTTCTTCTTCCATGTTGGTGGGCGCTGCTGTGTGGGTGCTCGGTGCGGGAGCGGAGCAGGTCTGAGCGCGCGCAGGTTGTTAGATTCTATAAAACTTGTTGGAGCTCCTGTTGCGCGTCCACGCCCCTCTCGCGCGTACACGTGTGTGAGTACTTGCACACGCGCGCTGAACTTTTCCAAACACGAGGCGCAGGGGCAGGGAGGGGCCTGTTGCCATGGAGACGCAGGCCGAGCCCAAATCACAGCCAAGAGTCAAAACAGAGAGAGAGAGAGAGAGAGAGAGAGAGAGAGAGAGAGAAAAGGTGAGAGCAGGAGAGAGGGGAGGGAGAGAAAGGGGAGGAAGGTAGAAGAGAGAAAGAAGAGAAATAGAGGGAGAGAAGAGGAATGGAGAGAGTGAGATGAGAGGGGGGAGAGAAACAGAATGAGAGAGTGTTGCAGATAGAGATAGAGAGGGATTTTGGACTCAAACCTCTGCTCTGCACTCCTCTTCTCGGTTTGGCCTGGTCTCATCTCCACATTGCCATCTTCTCTCTCACTCTCCTTCTTTCACTCCTTCTCCCTCTCTTCTCTCTTCTTTTCTACTTCTCTTTTTTCTTCTTTTCTCCTCTCTCCTCCTGTCTCTCTTCTGCCCTTCTCCCTTTCTCTCTCTACCCCCTCTCTCCTATCTCTCTCTTTCCTTTTTCCCTATCCCTTCTGTCCTTCTTCTATCTTCTATCTCTCCTCCTGTCTCTTTTTGTCCTTGTCACTTTCTCTCTGCTTGCCCCTCTCTCCTAACTCCCTCTCTTTTCTGTCTGTCCTCCCCCCACTCTCTCTCTCTCTCTCTCTCTCCCTCCCTCCTTCTTTCCTTCTCCTTTCTCTCTCTCTCTCTCTCTCTCTCTCTCTCTCTCTCTCATTCTTCTGTCACCTTTCACTCTCACCTTTCTCTCTCCTCCCCCTTTCTTGGTTTGGCCCGGTCTCACCTCCACATTGTCATCATCTGCTTTTTCACACTCTCACTCCCTCTCTTCTGTCCTTCTACCTTTTCTCTCCACCCCCTGTTCTCTCCTTCTCTCCTTCTCTTCTTCTTCAGTCTCCCTTTCTCCTCTCTCTCTTGGTTTGGCTCTGTCGCTTCTCCACACTCTAATAAGATAAGATAAGATAAGATAAGATATGCCTTTATTAGTCCCACAGTGGGGAAATTCCAGTGTTGCAACGCACAGTTCAAGAACAGCAGGAAAATGGAACATGCAATAAAACAAGATAATAGATAATGGCTAAAAAAAAATAATAATTTAGAAATAGACTTAAAGATAGACTCTATCTTTAAGTCTAGACTTAAAGATGTCTCGTCTCCTGTTGTCTCTTCACACGTGTCAGTCCAGAGGTGGATTTTTATCTGTTTTTTTTTTTTTTTTAAATCAAAACTAGATCCTCATTTTTCACATTTTAGTATCGATACTAAAAAGTCCCATTGACAGAACAGAACATGGACAGAAGTGAAGCATTTCCTGAATGTCTTTAGAATGATCTTGAGAAAGTATGATTTAAAGGTCCTATATTCCACAAAATGAACTCCTGCGAGCTTTAAGTCATGTTCTAATGTTGTCACTATGGAAGATAATTTGTTTCATCAGATTTTGAATTTTAAACGCCGTTGAATTTCTCACTTTGAGTTTTTTTTTTAACTCTGAAAAAACATGTTTGAATAATTTTTATTCAGAATTTTAATTGCTGAAATTTTAAGTGTTAATTTTCAAAGTGTTTAAATTTCAATTTAAAAAAATATATCATTTTAAATATTCAATATTTTCAAGCCCTCAGATTCAAGAGTAAAATTCAGAGTGTAAAATTCTTAAGACGCTAAGGCAGAAGCAATCGATCCAAAGTGATCCGATCTAACTTAGTAACAAACAGGAAATGGTGCAGTGAAGCGATCTGATTGGTCAGAATTCGCCTCATCAAAACCTCATCTCTTTTATTTGTTAAGTGTAAACCCCGCCCACAGATGAGAACCATTAGGAAACAGCCTCTGTCCTCCTCACTCACACAGGATCGATTGCTTCTGGTATCTTGGGTCTTTTGTTGTGAATTTTTCTGAATTTTGACTGTTGAATTTGAGGGCTTGAAAATATTTGTGCTGAATATTTAGGAGGTGAAATTTTTATTTTGAATTTGAAACATATTGAAAAAGTATACTTAAAATTTCAACAACTCAAATCCAGAATAAAAATAATTCAATCACCTTAGTTAATTTTTTAGAGTTAAAAAATTCAAAGTGAGAAATTTATCAGTATTTAAAATTCAAAAAACAGACTGTGTTTTCATTCACACATGTTTGAGTAATTAATTAATTAATTAATTGATTAATAAATTAATGAGATCATTAATCATTACATTTATATAGCTGCCCTGGGACAGACTGGCGCTTTATTATTAGTCTGTCTACATCTCCAAAGCTCCAAATGCTCTGTTCCACCTTGTGATGTCATGAAGTGGTAGTTTTCAGGTTAACAGCTAACTTAAAGGTGGCCGGAATGTTTCACAGTATGATATTAAACCTTTCTATCTTCACAGAGACCAAACCAGACCAAGTTACAGGTCAGATCTGTGGAGAGGTGACCCCAGTCACAGTCAGAATGCCTGTTTTTCTAGGTATTTTTGAGCTACAAAACCACCTGTAACTGAATAAATGTAAAGTAGAGCTGTTTAATGTCATACTGTGGAACATTCCAGGCAGAGCAATGACATATCCATAGAAACAAGCAGGTGATGGACCCCCATATAAAAAGTTACATAGCTTTAATGTGCATTATGTAGTGCACCAAGTTTAAATAAAGAGTGTTTTTGTTATTATCATTGTGGTATCAGAATCGGTATTGAGTATCGAGTGTGTTCCTTAGTATCACTAGTGTCAGAGTGTGTATTGTGTGTGTTGTGTGTATTGTGTGTATTGTGTGCACAATGGGACCATACAGAGTGTCTTTATTCCCTCTTTAGACTCGGGATAAGTCAGGACAGAAGTGGAAAATAAAGTCGTAAAATAGAAATGCCACAAATATTTTCCAATATGTTGACTGCACAACTAAAGTACACCACTGTTACTGCAGTACTAATACTGCAGTACTAATACGACTACTCTAAAGATCTGCTACAGATCACAGCAGTTCAGTTAAGGTCAGAGGTGAGTGCTGCCATTGTGTCCTTAGGCAAAACATTTCACCCAAATCTGCCTGTGTATGCATGTGTGTGAACCAGGACTAAACCAGGCCTAAACCAGGTCTAAACCAGAACTGAACCAGGACTAAACCGGATTAAAGCAGGTTCTTTTGTTGTTGTTAGCGACGACAAAAACACTCTGTTGCTTTTTCCATTTTCAAACCTCAATGTGAAAATCTCACATAGCCACTCCAGAAACTTAAACCCTGTGACCTTTGACCTCTGTGACCCCTGTGTGACCCCATGAGGACCATGTGGACTCAGCCTGCTCCTGTTTCCTGTCTTCCCTGTCTCTGTTTCCTGAATCAGGTTTTTCCAAGATTTTTCCAAACTTTTGTGGAGGATGGAATTGTGTTTTCCTTCTGGGCGTGAGACCGACCCCAGAACTGAACCAGGACTAAAGCAGGACTAAAACAGTACTGAACCAGGACTAAAGCAATTATAAACCAGGACTGAACCAGGATTAAACCAGGACTCAACCAGGTCTAAACCAGGGCTAAACCAAGGCTGAACCAGGACTAAACCAGGCCTAAACCAGGACTAACAGTGCTCTTGCATGCAATGATGTCATTCTTTTGATGTTAAACTTTCCTGTTTGCGCGATGGGCTGTGTGACATTAAAGAACACTATGTCACATTTGTGCAGGATGTGTGTGAGGATGTATGTCCACGGGAGGGCGACGTCTTTCCTGGACTCTGACCTAGATCACATCTCAGGCCTGA
Source organism: Taenioides sp. WSHXM2023 (assembly GCA_029959045.1). Lineage (NCBI taxonomy): Eukaryota > Metazoa > Chordata > Actinopteri > Gobiiformes > Gobiidae > Taenioides > Taenioides sp. WSHXM2023. The sequence goes on from CM057099.1 coordinate 30,450,418, forward strand.
ACAAACACAGCAAGAAGAAGAAGAAGAAGAAGAAGAAGAAGAAGAAGAAGAAGAAGAAGAAGAAGAAGAAGAGAACAAGAGAACAAGTCCATTCTCCCACACTACAACATCTGGGAGGGTATTTGACACACCACAACATCTAGAAAGGCATCTGGGAGGGCATCTGATACATCATCTGGGAGGATGGGAGGGGATCTGACACACTACAGGGACACAGGGGAATGGGAGGGCATCTGACACACTACAGGGATACAGGGGAACGGGAGGGCATCTGACACACAGGGGTACAGGAGGATGTGAGTTCTGAGGCAGGACCTGTATCTGTGATCCTCATTGTGCTATGGTAAAGTTCCGCATTGTCTCTTTTCCCGGAGGAGCTGTGGCGGTTGGACACGCCTGTTCTGGATCAAAGATCTGAGGATTAATCCCACACAACAAAACAAATCAGATCAGGCACAGACATGTCCACTGCACACTACACACACCAGTACACGCACAAATGCATACACAAATACATACACAAATACACATGATATACTGCATGCAAATCTATACACAAATATTGATCACATTTAAGATCGTCTGAAAACTCAAGAAAAAATACAAAAGTGATTTTTAAAGAGCACATTTTCATTTCCCTGTGGTCAGTCTGAGCGTTTATGGTCCTAAAAGCTGAGAGGATGTGTCTGAATGTCCACCCCAGCCCCTCACCCCTCATTCACTCAGGGCTGGAGCTCCAAATTCTGGGCCCTGGGTACAAATTATCTTGGTGGGCTCCCACTACATGTTGTCTAAGGAAAAATGCACATAACTGCGCCTCTGCACTGGCACCGACACAGTCCACTGTATTTATGGATAATAATGAGCTCACACACACAGACCGGATTCTTCAGCTTTTTTTTTTTTTTTTGAGGTGTGACTGAGGCTCTGGAGCTAAAGCGGCTAACGCTAGCACTGCCAGCACCAGGACTCTTTAAATAAGAAGTCCTGTTTTCTTCAGAATCAAGATCAGAGCCATAAAACACAGCTTCATCTGCTTCATTCTCTCGTGTCGTGTCCAGTTAGACACCTGTCTCTGTGCACTAGAGTTTTTACGACTCTCAATGTGTCCTCCTCTGACCAGTCCCACTGTGTGTCCTCCTCTGACCAGTCTCACTGTGTGTTCTCCTCTGACCAGTCCCAGTGTGTCCTCCTCTGACCAGTCCCAGTGTGTGTCCTCCTCTGACCAGTCTCACTGTGTGTTCTCCTCTGACCAGTCCCAGTGTGTGTCCTCCTCTGACCAGTCTCACTGTGTGTTCTCCTCTGACCAGTCCCAGTGTGTCCTCCTCTGACCAGTCTCACTGTGTGTCCTCCTCTGACCAGTCTCACTGTGTGTCCTCCTCTGACCAGTCTCACTGTGTGTTCTCCTCTGACCAGTCCCAGTGTGTCCTCCTCTGACCAGTCTCACTGTGTGTCCTCCTCTGACCAGTCTCACTGTTTGTCCTCCTCTGGAACAGTCCCACAGTGTGTCCTCCTCTGGAACAGTCCCACAGTGTGTCCTCCTCTGGACCAGTCCTACTGTGTGTCCTCCTCTGACCAGTCCCACTGTGTGTCCTCCTCTGACCAGTCTCACTGTGTGTCCTCCTCTGACCAGTCCCACTGTTTGTCCTCCTCTGACCAGTCCCACTATGTGTCCTCCTCTGACCAGTCTCACTGTGTGTCCTCCTCTGACCAGTCCCACTGTGTGTCCTCCTCTGACCAGTCCCACAATGTGTCCTCATCTGGACCAGTCCAATAGTGTGTTTGCAAAAAAAAAAAAAGGAAAGAATTGTCCTGATTTAAGGCTGTACTGGACCTGAGGACATGTCTTTTGTGACGCAGGACTGGACCTGGGCACACGTCTTCTGTGATGCAGGACTGGACCTGAGGACATGTCTTTTGTGACGCAGGACTGGACCTGGGCACATGTCTTTTGTGACGCAGGTAGGACTGGACCTGGGCACACGTCTTCTGTGATGCAGGACTGGACCTGGGCACATGTCTTTTATGATGCAGGACTGGACCTGAGCAAATGTCTTTTGTGACGCAGGACTGGACCTGAGGACATGTCTTTTGTGACGCAGGACTGGACCTGGGCACACGTCTTTTGTGATGCAGGACTGGACCTGGGCACATGTCTTTTGTGATGCAGGACTGGACCTGAGCAAATGTCTTTTGC
>CM057099.1:30455114-30460114 GCA_029959045.1 Taenioides sp. WSHXM2023
ATGTTTTTGTATATTTAAGAAGAATTGTCGTGTGGGAGCATGGGTGATGTAGGCTTGTGGGCAAAGCCATGTACAGGCTCGTACAACAGGGCCCATGAGAGATCGCTAAGATAACTGTTATTAGGCTCTTTTTTGTCCCGTTTTCTAGTCCCATGGATATGGATTAAAGAGACAATCTAAATAAGGAAATGTGAACACGTGACTATAAACCGGGATAAGGGGACTTTTTTACTCGCACACACCTGGGATACTGTCCTGAGGAAGTTGGACTGCAGATGGCGCTGTCTAAATTAGCTGAGCGGACACATCACAGCAACATCACATGACCACTCTGAGGAAGACCGCAGGGAGCAGTCCAAACTGTCAGGTATGAAAGCAAACTGTTGGTCTGAAAAAGAACCTAATAACATAAATTATCAGAAGACCAAATGAACCTCATTGGATTTTTGACATGTTTTTGATGGGGGAACAATGTTATAACATGGTAGAAAGTGTAAACAAATATTTTGCATAATAGACCCTTTTTAATGGATAATTAATGACAAAACAAGTCTAATAAGCCAGGACCAGTTATTAAAAAAAGTGATTCTTATTATTACCTCCGCCAAGGAGGTTATGTTTTCGCCTGCGTCTGTCTGTTTGTTTGTTTGTTTGTTTGTTAGCAAGATAACTCAAAAAGTTATGGATGGATCTTGATGAAATTTTCAGGAAATGTTCCTAATGGTAAATCCAACAGAAAAAATCCTGGATTCTGGATCACTTTGAAAATTTCATTAGCTGCTTGGCGGAGGTCTGCGCTCTCTGAGTGCTTTTCTAGTTTTGTATGTATTTTTATGGATTGACTATTTAATTCATATCATTTTGAGAGTGATACAAGGTTTTATCATAATTTGTTGTAAATGGGCTTTTCTTGTTCAAGAGAAGTTACCGCAAATTGAAGCTTTATTCTGTCATTGACAAATCATTTTCAGACAAAGTTACGAACATCCTCGTCATTTTCACGCCATGTTTGTAGTTCTCTTTCAACATTCGTTTCGGTCTCTCACATACGGGAGAAGCCCCAGAAGCCTTATAACACTACACCAGTCTTTGGATGCTCCACAGGGGGAAGCGAGACTTCCACCTGGTATAAGAGCATCCTGACATGTCTCCACTTTAGTCTTTCAATTCTTCTCGCTCCTAGAAGCTTTTACCCTCAGATGATGAGTGGGTTAGCTTAACTGTTAAAAGGGAGAGCTAATCACTCTGCCGCCAAGCACTTACCTATTGTCGCTTCGCTAGTTCTGAGGTAGCAGGTCTAACGGCTGCTTTATTAGTTCCTTCTTTTAATTCGGAGCTAAAATTGAGCTAACTTCTCATCATGGAGAAGAAGGCACTTATGAAGGCTTGCAAGTGTGGGAATAAAATTGCCGGGGTAGATGATCACCCTGCCTGCGCACAGTGTCTCGGGCTGCAGCACACCCAGGACATGCTAGCATCCCCGGTATCTTGGGAGCACTGTGCCCACCTTTCACTGAAAACCCGCCGTTGGAGACTCACACACTAAGTGAACCTGACCAAAGCGGACCCTGTGCTGGGGGCAGCCATTCCCCCACCACAAGAAGGGACTGTCTTGGGGCGACCAGCTCGACGAAGTGGATCCTCTTTTCTTTCCTTTCTTTTTTTTCGATCCTGACGAGCTGGAGACCGGTCTCGCAGCTTAGCCTCGCAGCTTAGCCTCCAAGAGAACCTCTCCAACTCCAATGAAGAGTTTATCAGTCTGCCTTCAGAGGAGGATGAGGCGAGCGTGGAGCAATTCACCCTCACTCAACCAGTTTGCTGGGCAGGACTTGCATCATGTTTGTCGGAGAGCAGCTGAAAAGCAGGGCATAAAATGGCTGGAGGCACCTGTCAAAACCGTGAAGTCCCGCTACAAGGGCAGAAGGCTACCGGCAACAAAAACCAGGGCAACCAGGCTTTTATCCTGCAGAAGAAAATAGAAGCTCTCAAAAACAAGGGCGCAATAAGAATAGTGCCGCCAGGACAATGCCAAGCCAGCTTCAATTTGAGATATTTCCTTGTGCCTAAAAAGGGAGGAGGGCTGTGTCCCATACTAGATCTGTGCCCTCTGAACTGATATATGATAACATGATTTTGATTGTGAACATGATTCAGAATGCTGACTCACACGTCCCTACTGCTCTTCATGCGCTAAGGTGACTGGTCCGTGCCCATAGATCTGAAAGACGCATACTTTCACATCCCCATTGGGTCTGGACGCATTGGCACACAAGTGGCCATAGGTCCTCCTATAAAACTGATCACTGCTGCTCTATCCAGGGTCCGTGAGAGGAGACATGTCCTCCTCCTCGTGGCCCCTCACTGGCCTGCGATGCATTAGATGGCAGGGCTGCATCTTGGGCAATGGCACTTCACTGGAGGAGATCTGTGCGGCGGCAAGCTGGGCTATGCCTCACACCTTTGCCAGGTTTTATACAGTCCCTGACAAAAGTCTTGTCGCTTATCCATTTTGTAGAAACAAAATCTTATAACCTGACTTTAAATTAATCGATTGGTTTTAGAAATGTCTCATATGAAAGCTAAAACCCTCCCAAATTATGCTCAATATACTAAAATAAAGTTGCTTCACTGAAGAAAGATTGATCATTTAATGAACACAGAAAGGTCAGATTTTGGCAAGACAAAAGTCTTGTCGCCTTGTCATATGATGCACCCAATCCTAGATTACAGCCTCACCTGTGATCAGTTACTGATCAATCAATTAGTGGGTGTGTATAAAAAGAACCCCAGCACACCAGACCTTCACATCAACTGCAACTTGACCTCTGACAACATGCCTAAGATCCACCCTGAGACCAAAGCGTTAATTATCAAGAGGCTGAAGACCAGATCCACTGCTGAGGTGGCTGACACCTTCAATGTGTCTCAGCGTCAAGTACAAAGAATAAGAAAAAGATCTGAAAAGACTGGAGATGTTTTTGACAAGCCCAGGTCCGGCAGACCCCGCAAGACAACTGCTCGGGAGGACCGTTTGTTGATTCGAAAATCCAAGGCCAGCCCCTTTTCCACTGCAGCAGAGCTCCACCAGGCCTGGTCACCTCAAGTCCCTGTGTCAACCAGAACAGTTTGTAGAATTCTGTCTCGAAATGGCCTCCATGGTCGAATCAGTGCACAGAAACCAGCACTAAACAAAAGGCAATTAAAAAACCGTGTGGCATTTGCCAAGGCCCACAGCCTGCTAAAAGGATGGACACTGGAAAAGTGGCAGAAGGTGGATTTCTCAGATGAATCCTCGGTTGAATTACATCACAGCCGCCGCAAATATTGCAGGAGACCTACTGGAGCCCGCATGGATCCAAGATTCACCCAGAAAACAGTTAAGTTTGGTGGCGGAAAAATCATGGTCTGGGGTTACATCCAGTATGAGGGTGTGCGAAACATTTGCAGGGTGGAAGGCAATATCAATAGCCTAAAATATCAAGAAGTATTAGCTACCTCTTACATTCCCAACCATAAAAGGGGTCAAATTTTGCAGCAGGATGGTGCTCCATCGCATACTTCTATCTCTACATCAAAGTTCCTCAAGGCGAAGAAGATCAAGGTGCTCCAGGACTGGCCAGCCCAGTCACCAGACATGAACATCATTGAGCATGTCTGGGGTAGAATGAAAGAGGAAGCATGGAAGGCAAAACCAAAGAATCTTGATGAACTCTGGGAGGCATGTAAGACTGCTTTCTTTGCTATGACTTCATCAACAAATTGTATGAATCATTGTCGAACCGCATGGATGCAGTCCTTCAAGCTCATGGAAGTCATACAAGATATTAAATATGGATCTCACAGCACCACTACTTAATTCACTGACGTTATGCAACATATTTTTGTATTTGAAGTAAATTATTTGTTAAATTTTCTGTAGGCGACAAGACTTTTGTCTTGCCAAAATCTGACCTTTCTGTGTTCATTAAATGATCAATCTTTCTTCAGTGAAGCAAATTTATTTTAGTATATTGAGCATCACGGTCTCATCGCGGATGATGACGACGCGGAGTACAGAGGAGTAACGCAGGACTTTGTGGACTGGTGTCACCGGAACCATCTTCTCATCAACGCGGGGAAGACCAAGGAGATAGTGGTGGACTTCCGCAGACGCCACTCTACTGCCCCCCCACCAGTGAACATCCAGGGAAGAGACATTGAGAGAGTGGACTCTTACAAGTACCTGGGTGTGCATCTGAACAATAAACTGGACTGGACTCATAACACAGATGCACTGTACAGGAAGGGCCAGAGTCGGCTCTATCTCCTGAGGAGACTGCGGCCCTTTGGAGTGAGAGGGCCACTCCTGAGGACCTTCTATGACTCTGTGGTGGCAACAGCCATCCTGTACGGTGTGGTTTGCTGGAGCAGCAGCGTCACAGAGAGGGAGAAGAACAAACTGGACAAGATCATCAAGAAGTCCAGCTCAGTCCTGGGCTGTCCTCTGGACTCGGTGCAGCAGGTGGGGGACAAGAGGGTCCTGGTTAAACTCATGTCTATGCTGGACCATGAGTGTCACCCCCTGCAGGATGCCCTGTCTGCTCTGGAGAGCAGCTTCAGTGACAGACTGATTCACCCTCGCTGTGGGAAGGAGAGGTTTCGCAGGTCTTTCCTTCCTGCTGCTGTCAGACTGTACAATGATCAATGCTAGTCATGTGTCATCTCCATAGCAACCATGTGTCATCTCCATAGTAATAATAACAATGTGCAATATTATTTAAAGTCACTTTACCTGCCACTTATTTATTTACCCATCACTGTCCATCACTGCACTGTACACAATCATCTCAGAATCAAAAACACTTATTGTGCAATGTTCCTGTGCCTTTTAGCTTAGCTTACAGTGTTGTGTTTTTTTAGTTGATTGTAAATACTTATTATTATTTATCTTGATTTTGATGCTCTTATTTTCCTACTGTTCCTGTAACTTGCGTTGTGACACTGCAATTTTCCCTTTGTGG
>CM057099.1:30465114-30475114 GCA_029959045.1 Taenioides sp. WSHXM2023
GCCATCAGGACAACATCATCTGCAGACAGCACAAATGAAATCCTGTGCTCCCCAAACTGGACCCCCTCCGGCCCCTGACTGCGCCTAGAAATCCTGTCCTATAAACAATGAACAGAACCGGTAACAAAGGGCAGCCTTGGCGGAGTCCAACATGCACTGGGAACAGGTCTGACTTACCGCTGGCAATGTGAACACAGCTCTTGCTCCGGTCATACAGGGACAGGATAGCCCATAGCAAAGGGCCCCGGACTCTATACTCCCAGAGCTCCCCCCACAGGACACCATGAGGGAAACGGTCAAATGCCTTCTCCAGATCCACAAAGCACATGTGGACAGGTTGGGTAAACTCCCATGAACCCTCGAGCACCCGATGGAGAGTATAGAGCTGGTCCAGTGTTCCGCGACCAGGATGAAAACTACACTGCTCCTCCTGAATCCGAGGTTCAACTATTGGCTGGATTCTCCTCTTCATTACTCTGGAATAGACCTTACCAGGGAGGCTGGGGAGTGTGATTCCCCTGTAGTTCCCCTGTAGTCAGACGGTTTGCCAGAATTTCTTCATGGCCGATCGATAGTCCTCTTCCATGGCCTCTCCGAACTCCTCCCAGCCCCTAGTTTTTGCCTCTGCGACTGCACAAGCTGCCTGTTGGTACCTGCCTCAGGAGTCCCTCAAGCCATCAAGGCTTGACAGGACTCCTCCTTCAGCCTGATGGCATCCCTTACTTCTGGCGTTCACCACCGGGTTCAGGGATTGCCACCGCGACAGGCACAGGAGACCTTGCGACCACAACTACAAGCAGCCGCATTGACAATGGAGGTGGAGAACATGGTCCACTCAAACTGCATGTCACCAGTCTCCCCCGGGATCTGGGAGAAGCTCTCCCAAAGGTGTGAGCTGAAGAGTTGAAAATCCTGCTGACAGAGGGCTCTACCAGATGTTCCCAACAAACCCTCATAATACGATTGGGTTTGCCAGGTCTTTCCAGTTTCCTCCTCTGCCAGTGGATCCAACTGACAATCAGGTGGTGATCAGTTATTGCATTCTGAATTGCATTCTGTTAAATTAATTTAGTATACCTTAAGTAGTAGAACAAGTATCATTAAAGTTGAAAAAAAAAAAAAAAAAAGCCTACACTAATCTTAAGTCCAAGCAACTGAGAATATAGCAGAAGAAAATTGTTCTACCAGAAGAATCAACCAGCAATTAATGAGATTAAACAAATTAAGACCCGTAGCAGAGGTTCACAAATCCATCATAACCTCCTATTTATCCTTGTCCCCCACCACAGAACAAAATATCTAGATCTGCAGAGGTTGCAAACAAAACCAGCAACCCAATTGACGTGGGGCCTTATTCTGTGTAATAGCCGCACACCCTGTAGTTAGACCTTGACAAACATGTTCTGAAATGTCCCTTTGTGTCAGATGCCCTCCCTGTGTGTCCATGGGGTCTTATTCTGTGTAAAGGCTGTTAACCCTGTAGTTTAGACCTCTTCAAACATATTCTGAAATGTCCTTATGTGTCAAATGCCCTCCTTGTGCGTCAGGTGCCCTCCCTAATGTGAGAAGTACAGTCGGACTAGATCCAAGCCGGGCTTAGATGAGTTTCAGCGGGGAGTGGCATTATAGGTGCCTTGGCAGGAGCAGCACTTTTGCAGGAAAAAAACAAGTGCCCAGAAGACGGGTCGCTCAGAACAAAATAGGCCTCTAACGAACCAGACCGGATCCACTTTTCTGTCCGGATGCTTTGCTCCACCTCGGAACCAGCCACGGCCATCGAGGACAGCTAACAATCTGGTGGACCCACCTGGATCCATAGTCCTTTGCACAATCTCGCTTTCCCTGTCCGGAACCAGTGTGCAGCGGACATCGCCACAAGATCTAACATACGGGACTGGATCCATGCTACTGTCTGGATGCTTGGACCTTGGAAATGTGCACGCGAGGCCGGTACGAAACTGCTCAGACCCAGTTCACTGCACGCTAGCCTTGTTCACCTATCTGATCAACCAGACCAGAGCGAATGGGCGCTATCGGGAGTGCTACTGTGTCTTAACCGTGGTTGGCTGCTGCCGCTGCCCGAACTCGTGTGCTTCTGCTATTGAACAATATAATTTGTGGAATAATTTTTCCTTCCCGCTGGACAGTTTTACTGTGTTGATTGTTCTGTGATTTGATTGGATGCTGTAGCTGCATTGTAGCTCTGAGAGAGTGAGAGACAGAGAGAGAAAGGAGGAAATGCGCCATACTGACGTAAATAACGCTTCTTTACTTCTATACCATTTTGAGCATCAGGTCTTTCCAAGTCAAGGCTTCAAAGTCCAAGCAGGGACTGGCAATCTGTATGTTCTGGAGAAGTCCTGAACGGCTGTCCGCCCGTGGGTCGATTTGCGCACTCACCCCCCAATCTGTTCCTAAATTCTTACCATGGGCCGATTTGCGGGGGAAAAGTCCAGAGCCGTTTTTTGGTCCCACTCCTCCCCTGAGTCCAAGTCAAGTCCCAAGTCAGTGGTGTTCAATTCCACTTCGAGTCCCGAGTCTTTGGCCATTTTACCAAGTCAAGTCTCAAGTCATTAAATTGGTGACTCGAGTCTGTTTCTGATTAACACTGACAAAGATAATCACAGATGAGTCCTCCTCACATGTGATGGTTATTTTAAAGCCACAGTGTGCAACTTTTAGCTAGAAATTAATTATAAATATATATATATATATATATATATATATATATATATATATATTTTTTTTTATTATTTTTTTTTTTTCTGTGTGTGTGTGTCCTTACTGTGAGCGGGCTTGCTCTTAGCCTATAGCTTGTATATTTTATATACTTCAGACTATTGTAGCAGTATTTAGCAACAGTCAACCACATTTCTCCAGTACTATAACAGTACTATCATTTATCATCAAAATCTAAACATTAGAATCATTTTGTCACTATTTTATGTGAACCTAGACTTCCATAAACCAGATTTGTGTTGTGCTTATTACTTTACAACAGGTGTGACTGCAGGAGAGTCATTTATTTGTTGAAGAGGGACAATATAAATAAAGAAAACAAGAAAAAAAGAACTGTAACAGGAGTAGTAAACAAACTTTGAGGTTACAAGCTCTCCTTATCTATCAAGACTCCTACAACACCAGCCCCAATGTGGTCAAAGAGGAACCAACAAAATCTACCACATCTGAGTCAGAAGACCCTAAACCAAGTGTTGGGTTCTATGCTGAAATACCAGAGGAACCAAAGGCAACATCATGAGACTTCCAGGAGCTCCACAAATAGGAAACAAATGGAGAAAAAAGAAGAAAAGTGCAGCCAAGGCCAGATTCAGCTTTTGTTTTGATGATGAACCTGAAGGAGATGTATGTAATCTACTTCAGCTAGATTCACCCCAGGAGCCCCCTTAAAGGACTGAGAAACAGCTGGTTTTTATAGACGTTACAAATGAAGGACTGACTTATCTCACTTACAAGAGATAGATTTTGTTCTGAACGTTACGAAAGTTTTGGAGAGATGTCTGCATTTTAAGGACATGTGATATGAATGAGCAGGAAGTCTGGACAATGTCCAGGTGCTCTCCTTCCTGCAGGAGATGTCAATTTCAAATAAAGTAAAAGCATTTTGTGGTATAAGGCTTGAAATGTAGTTTTAATGTTTTGATTTTGAAAATTTGTGCTGAATTTTGTTCAACAGAAACAACTGAATTATGTTTTTGTTTTTTATTTGTATGTTTGTGTTTTGTTCAAGTTATGAACTTGTTAAAAGTAAACCCTCAGCCTTTTCAGCAGGTCTCACACTATAATAAAAATACTTCTACGTTTCAGTCCTGTTCAAAACTGTAGTGGAGTAGAAAGTAGATACCTGCTCTCAAATTTAGTGAGGTAAAATGAAAAAATATCCACTTTAAAACTGACTTAAGTAAAGTACAGGCCTAACATTTATACTTAAGTACAGTACTTTACTACAGTTTAGGATTTTGGATATTTTAATTGCACTGTGAGCAGGCTCGCATCTCCACAAACCTGACTCTTACTTCTCCCACTTGTTTCCATGGAAATGTTGTCCCTTTGACTATATTCCACATGGAGAATGATCCAAAGTATGGATTTAATGTGACACCTCCAGAAAGTTACACACTGTTGCTTTTTAAACCTTTTTTTGTCTATTTTTGTCACCTTTGCGTCATATTGGATCTTTTTTTACTTAATATAATCCAAAGACAAATATTTTGGATGGAGTTTACCTGTTGATGACAAAGGCAGAGAGATTCTGTTTTACAACTCAGATCTTCCTGTATTTTTGTCATTTTTTTCTCACTTTTTTCCACAGACTGTCACTTAACTGATGTAAAACTATGATAAATATTGACCCCAGGTGCCAGACCCAGTCACATTTAGAACATGAAAACCTGCACTTGAATTTGCCCCATTACTTTTACACAAATGACACGACTGTTTTACATTTTAAACCATATGAAAAACCACGGAGACGTTTGGTGATATAAATTATTTATTTACATTTACAGAAAAATGACCCCACCGAGACACCGTAGTAACTATTGAAATCGACCCACGACGCAACACACGGCTCTAAACTGCAGGTCTCTATATGAACACAAGGTGCAAGGCATCACGTGGAAAACCCCCTGTCCCCGCCCCCACACCCTAACCTTGCCCACCCACACCAAAGCCCGCCCCTAACCCAAGACACGACGCAGGGCTGGACACACGACAAGTCTGCTCCAACAATATCACTTTGCCTGTTTTTAAAAACAAAAAAAAAGTCTATACTAACCTCCATGTATTTGACCAACATGGCAACCCACACACATCAGTGGTTCTCAAGATTTTCAAAGGATTCTAACTGAGTTCTGAAACACCGTTCTAATGTGATGAAATATTCCACAGTGGGACTTTAACCCTGTTCTAATGTGATGAAATATTCCACAGTGGGACTTTAACCCTGTTCTAATGTGATGAAATATTCCACAGTGGGACTTTAACCCTGTTCTAATGTGATGAAATATTCCACAGTGAGGCTTTAACACTGTTCTAATGTGATGAAATGTTCTACAGTGGAACTTTAATCCTCTTCTAATGTGATAAAATGTCCCGCAGTGGGACATTAATCCTGTCCACCTCAACATCCCTGGAGTTGTGTTTTGTTTCGCTCACATGTTTCAGTAATCCTGTCTCCCTCTGCACAGCTCACAACACTCTGTTACACCTCGTGACATCATCAGGTGGTGATCCAGAAATGCTCCTCTGTGTTATTGTTTTTAGCCTTATTTACACTGCTTCGCTCCAGACTCATTCTCCACATGTTGAGAACCACTGCTGTCGTCCCTCAGGAGGTTTATGAATTTGAAAAAGTTGTTGGTTTTTTTTAGGCAAAGGAAACGTGTCAACTGTGTTGCCAGATAGTGAGGCCACACTTTTACAATTATAATATTAGCCGTGTGGAAGACCAGGAGTTCTTTGTCTTTGGGTGGGCTCAGTATTTGGCAACAGTCAGGTCATTCAAACACAGGGAAATGATGCTTAGTATAAAAAAATGAAACATGGAAAACGTAAATAAATAAAATGAAACACTGGTTTATACAAAATATGAACTGAACTGAACGGCTGTGACGCTGCTGTAGATTGGGTCAAATGTGGCTCCCCTTATTATTATTCTGAGAGCATTTGGCAAATCATTTCACTTTTAACTTTTTTTTAACTCAATTCTCCTCACAGTAAGAAGGTTGTGGGTTCGTTTCCCGGCAGAGGTAATCATCAGTAATAATTCTATACTCAGGACTTGACTGAATACTGATTCTGATACCACGATGATAATAAAAAAAAAACACTTTCTTTAGACAATATACTGTGATTTTCCACATTAAATGGTAGAACTTTCTGTTCTATTCCCCAGTATCAATTCCTGCTCAAATGAGTATCTAGTTTCGATATTAGTTTTAGTATCTTTAGCTCGAATTTTTACACTTCGTCCTTTCTGCACGCTTTGTCCTATGCTTTTTTGTCTCTTTCGAAAAAGCACCATAACAGAATTACCTACATGGTGGTTTCCCATGATTCTTAGTAACAATGTGTCTGATTGGACGATTAATTGGACCCTGTTATTAGCTTCAGATGCATAGATTATATTTTACTGTCTCAACTCCTGCTCTGCCTTCACTGGATGTCTGGATTGATATTATATTTTAAGATAGAGAAGCTGACTTAGGGATTGGACAAGATCTCACGTGACAAAATTGCCACAAGAGGAGAATTATCTCATGAGATTTTTTTTCCATGTATTTTTCCATTTGCCTTGGATTAAAAAGGTTCTCGTGACACGTCTCGTCTTGTAGAAATTGTGTCTCAGCCCATCCCTACAAACCTCTACAAAAACCGTTCAAAAAGACAAATTGTATAATTCTATTGTATTTGGAACTTATGGATCAAGTCTATGACCCCAGTTAGAAGAGATTTCTTTTAACTTCTCTGGAACTTTTCTGGAAATCTGTCTGTAGAATATTTGCTTTTTGAATTAAAAAAAAAATAAAAAAAATAAAAAGATTCCGACCCCACTCTAGTCCAGGTTTTCGTCCAGACCCGGCCCAATTCCTGGTCTAGTCCTCAGTCGGCTCCTCAGGTTCCTCCGGGGTCTTCTTGAGCTTGGGTTTGGACACACAGAAGTTTCTAACCCTCCTCCACTCACTCATGGCCCGGTCCTGGTTGAGTTTTGGTCGAGTCCGGGTTCAGTCCTGGTTGAGTTCTGGTCTGGACTTGAGGCTCAGATGAGGCAGGTGGAAGCATGCAGTCTTTTTTACTTTTTTCTGGAAATCTGTCTGTATCATATTTGCTCTTTCCAAATAAAAATAAAATGAAAAAAAAAAAAAAAAAAGAAAACAAAACAACATAATAATAATAATAATAATAATAATAATAATAATAATAATAGTAATAATAATAAAGATTATATATTATATTTTAATGTCTCAGTGTATTTCTTTTTTAGCAGTTTTTCCCACAGATCACACGATGTAAAGAGGATTTGTCTTGACAATAAATTGGAAATAAATCTTTTGATACCAGAGCTTTAAAGCATGGAGGGTCCTTGAAGAGGCTCTAGTGGGGTATTTAGAATTCTCTGCACAAACAGCCCAAAGTGATAAAAATATTTGTTTAGCTCAAATAAATGGGGTTTATATACAGAATCATTAGCATGTAAACTGCAAGTCAGAACAAATTTGAATAATAAAAACTCTCTGTAAATGATTTTTACTGTTTTAAAACATGAAAAACAGAACTAGTTCATTTGAAACAGTTTGCAGTGCTCCAAAGTTCTTCCTCTCTTATCTTATGCATTCAGAGTGTCCTAATTACTCACCACGATGAGTTTATAAGTGATTTGGAGTTTTGCCGTGAAGCCGGTAATGTAACGGCCAACATGGCAACCCACACACATCAGTGTTTCTCAAGATTTTTAAAGGTTCAGAGCGGAGTTTTGCCATGACGGTAATGCTAAATGTGCACTTCCTGATTATCGAACAATAAAACTCTTTGTATTTAGATGCAGATAGTACACAACAGACTTGTTTTGACCTCAAGAGCTGATTATACAATAAATCTGTACTTGAGCAAGACACGTTTTACTCAAATACATGAAGAAAAATCATGTATTGACCCTTTAAAGGTACTTAAGGTTAGTTTTAGGTTGGGAATTGAACTTGGGACCTTCTTGCTGTGAGGCTAACAACTCTGCCACTGATTTTTTTTTTCTTTTTGGATTGTACACACTTACATGTCACAAGTTTTTTTTTTTTTTTTTTTTTTTTTAATGTTAAAATGTAAAAGAAACATCTTAAAAACTAAAATGTCTGCAGTTTTTCGTGGTCCTATGCCCAGCCTGCTCTACCCCTGTTTTAGTCTACAGTGGACAGACTCCGCTACCACACACAAACATTCAACCCAAACACGACCCCGATCCCGCGCTAGTCCGGGTTTTCGTCCAGACCCGGCCCAAATCTTGGTCTAGTCCGAGGTCCGGCTCCTCAGGTCCCTCCGGGGTCTTCTTGAGCTTGGGTTTGGTCTACACACATAGAAGTTTCTAACCCTCCTCCAGTCCAGTCCTGGTGCCATGGCCCGGTCCTGGTTGAGTTCTGGTCGAGTCTGGGTTCAGTCCTGGTTGAGTTCTGGTCTGGACTGGAGGCTCAGATGAGGCGGGTGGAAGCGCGCATCGTATTCTCGGAGCTGAAGTGGACGTTGTTGGCTTTCTGACGGTGAATCCGATTGGTCCGTGGGCACTTCCTGGAAAACAAACAGAAACGTGGTTTGAAGTTCTGGGATGTGATGATGTCATCATTCAGATAGTGGGAGGAGCCTGTGTAACTACGGGAGATTCACTGTTTCTAAAGACTCTGAACTTTGGGTCGGTTTTTGTTTCACATGAATAGGCCCAGGAATGACACAGACATGAACCATAAACCAGGTCAACACATCTGTGATCTGACAGGGTTAAAGCCCCACTGTGGAATATTTTGTAACATGACAATAGGGTTAAAGAGGCTGTAGAAACTGCCAAAAAGTCTTTAGTCTTTAAAGCCCCACTGTGGGACATTGGGTCATACTGAAAGTACCTGGTGATGCAGAGGACCACGACGCAGATGATGACCACCTGCAAAGCACCGATGATGGACGCGATGAGGACGTAGTGAAGTTTCCCCGAACCAGGAACCACATACAGAACATTGTACTCTTTAGTCTCACACTGAGGACCACTGAAGCCAGAGTGACAGCTGCAAGACACCGGAGAGAGGGATCAGAGAGGAGGAGAGGAGAGAGGGATCAGAGAGGAGGAGAGGGGACAGGGATCAGAGAGGAGGAGAGGGGACAGGGATCAGAGAGGAGGAGAGGAGAGAGGGATCAGAGAGGAGGAGAGGAGAGAGGGATCAGAGAGGAGGAGAGGAGAGAGGGATCAGAGAGGAGGAGAGGAGAGAGGGATTAGAGAGGAGGAGAGGAGAGAGGGATCAGAGAGGAGGAGAGGAGAGAGGGATCAGAGAGGAGGAGAGGAGAGAGGGATTAGAGAGGAGGAGAGGAGAGAGGGATCAGAGAGGAGGAGAGGAGAGGAGAGAGGGATTAGAGAGGAGGAGAGGAGAGAAGGATCAGAGAGGAGGAGAGGAGAGAGGGATCGAAGGAGAGGAGAGAAGGATCAGAGAGGAGGAGAGGAGAGAAGGATCAGAGAGGAGGAGAGCGGGATTAGAGAGGAGGAGAGGAGAGAAGGATCAGAGAGGAGGAGAGGAGAGAGGGATCGGAGGAGAGGAGAGAAGGATCAGAGAGGAGGAGAGGAGAGAAGGATCAGAGAGGAGGAGAGGAGAGAGGGATCAGAGAGGAGGAGAGGGGACAGGGATCAGAGTGGAGGAGAGGAGAGAGGGATCAGAGAGGAGGAGAGAGGGATCAGAGAGGAGGAGAGGGGACAGGGATCAGAGAGGAGGAGAGGAGAGAGGGATCAGAGAGGAGGAGAGGAGAGAGGGATCAGAGAGGAGGAGAGGAGAGAAGGATCAGAGAGGAGGAGAGGAGAGAGGGATCAGAGAGGAGGAGAGGAGAGAAGGATCAGAGAGGAGGAGAGAGGGATTAGAGAGGAGGAGAGGAGAGAAGGATCAGAGAGGAGGAGAGGGATCAGAGAGGAGGAGAGGAGAGAAGGATCAGAGAGGAGGAGAGGAGAGAGGGATCAGAGAGGAGGAGAGGAGAGAGGGATCAGAGAGGAGGAGAGGAGAGAGGGATCAGAGAGGAGGAGAGGGGACAGGGATCAGAGAGGAGGAGAGGAGAGAGGGATCAGAGAGGAGGAGAGGGGACAGGGATCAGAGAGGAGGAGAGGAGAGAGGGATCAGAGAGGAGGAGAGGAGAGGAGAGAGGGATTAGAGAGGAGGAGAGGAGAGAAGGATCAGAGAGGAGGAGAGGAGAGAGGGATCGAAGGAGAGGAGAGAAGGATCAGAGAGGAGGAGAGGAGAGAAGG
>CM057099.1:30480114-30575114 GCA_029959045.1 Taenioides sp. WSHXM2023
CCTGGACCTCACGCAATATAATATTACACACACAAACACCTGTAAGCACACACACACTGGGTCAGAGAGATGTGCGAGCCGTCAATGTCACAAACACACCTGTAAACACACTCACACACATCTATAAACAGACACAATACAATACTACACACACACACACACACACACACACACACACACACACACACACACACACACTCCGTTCATTCTAGGCAATGTGGGTGAAGTGTCTTGCCTAAGGACACAATGACAGGTAATAACTGATATCCCCAGTGGTCTCCCATCCAAGTCCTGACCAGGCCCAGTCCTGCTTTACAAAAGAGACCAGAGGCTTTGACGAGGAGACCAACTGTAAGCCAAGACTAAACCAGGACTAAACCAGGACTAAACCAGGACTAAACCATAGACTGTGGACATAACTAACCCACTAACAGTCACATTCCAAACAGGAAGTGAGCATGGGGGTGCACGTCTGGCTCTATCAACTCTAGCTCCAACTGACTTTCCATTGAAAAATTGTGGACCCTCTCTCTGTGCCTGCTGCTGTGAGTCTCGTCACTTTGATCTTAAAATGTTCATATTAACCCGCCCTACATGAGTCTGGAGTTTTTATTTTTTTCGCTATTTTGTCCATCAAAAAAAAAAAAATCATAGTCATAATATTGAGCCTGGCTCCAAATTTGCTCCTGTAACTGCTACCATCGACAAGCTTCATTTGACTGGAGCTGAACACTCTGGGTGACGTCACACTTAGTCCGCGTCTTTAAAGAGTCTGTGGTCTAAACCAGGACAAAATTAGGACTAAACCATGGCCAGACCAGGACTAAACCAGGACTAAACCACACACACACACACACACACACACACACGGGATGAAGCTACAGCTGCGATGGCAAAACTCATTCAGATCTATTCTATTTCAGCACAATGGAGCGTCTCACACAGAACACTGCACAATGGCACAGAATGGCTCAGACTGGCACAGAATAGGACAGAAGCGTGCACAAAGCGCCCACACACACACCAATCACAGCTCAGAACAGGATTTTATCAAGAACACATTTGGGGCTTTAAACACGCGTGAAAAGCGTTTAAATGACGAATAAAAGGAGCTAAAAACAGAATGATGATGGAAATACAAGAACAATTTGACTCAGAGCGACACAGAGTCATTCCATTTAAATGAGCTGCTGTGATTTCATTTTGAAATCCACTGAAATGTAATTACAGATGGAGAAATCAGGACAAAAGAGTGAAGGACGGACAGAATAGGTGATGGAGGTGTATTCAGTCTTATTGTGGTTATTGTCATATAAAAATGCAGATTTAGTGAAATGTTTCTATTAAACGCTTTAAAATGAAAATGAGAGACACAAACTGATCCAGAAATGTTCTGAGCCAGTTTAAACCTGGTTTAGTCCTAGTTTAGTCTTGGTTTAGTCCTGGTTCAGTCCTGGTCTAGCCATGGTTTAGTCCTGGTTTAGATCTAGTTTAGTCCTGGTTTAGTGCTGGTTTAGCCTTGGTTCAGTCCTGGTTTAGACCTGGTTTAGTCCTGGTTTACACCTGGTTTAGACCTGGTTTACACCTGGTTTAGACCTGGTTTAGACCTGGTTTAGACCTGGTTTAGTCCTGGTTTAGTCCTGGTTTAGTCCTTCCTCACCTCCCCCCACTTCTCTAACTCTCCTCCTTTTCCTTCCCTTCTCTCCATCTCTCTCTCTCTCAACCTTGCTCTCTCTCTCTATTTCTCTCCCTCTCTCCTCCCCCCTCTCTCCCTCTCTTCCTCCCTCTCTCTGTCTCAGTAAAAGTGTAATTATGATTGTCTTATTATTCAGTCCTGACTTTATTTCCCTTCGGAGCCACTCGGGGCATCTGCATTCACCACGTGTACTCTCCTCCTTTACACGCACTCTCTTCCTTCACATTCACTCTCTTCCTTCGCATGCACACTCCTGCTCCGTGCATGCCTCTGCTTCGTGCACGTCCCTGCTCCGTGCACTGGACGATAAAGTGATCTGTAGCCCCAAGATTTGTATTCTTACAAGAAAAGAACCAGGACTAAACCAGAACTAAACTAGAACTTAACCAGGACTAAGCCACGGGTAAACCAGGACTTAACCAGGACTAAACCTGGACATAAACCAGTCCTAAACCAGGACTAAACAGGACAAAACTAGGAGTAAACTAGGCCTAAGGTAAAACTGAACCAGGACTGAACTCAAATTGGTTCAGTCCAGGTTTAGTCCAGGTTTGAATCTGGCTTTAGTCCTGTTTTTCTTGTATACTTTCTCTCGTACTCTGGTGCAGTGCAGGTTTGCTTGTTTCTCTGCTCAGTGTGAGGCTGATTAAAAATGAATGCACTGCCGTACAGTACCTCCAGGAGATACAGGGGGGGCTATAGTCCCACAGTACCTCCTGGAGACTACTGCACAAGTAGTACAACTTTGTCAAGTTGCTGCATACAGTTTTTTTTTTTTTTTTATCATGTTTTTGTATATTTATGGAGAATTGTGATGTGGGAGCATTGGTGAAGTACGCTTGTGGGCGGAGCTTTGTACAGGTTTGTACTGCTAACTGTAAGGAGGGTTCAAATAGGACCCAGGAGAGATCGCCAGATCACTCAAACATGCATGGATGATATCTTTAACCTCTTCAGGCAGACTTTTGATGAAGGAACAACATTACTCCAAAAGCTCCAAAAAGTCACTTTTGCATAGTACCGCCTCTTTAATGTTTGAGTAATCTATGGAGCTAGTACTACTACTGCTACTACTAAGAGTAAGAGTATTACTACTACGACTATTACAGCCAAGCCTTCTGCAATCACTTGTAAAACTATTCGCCAAATACTGTAAAAACTGCTACAACTCGTGCTTCTTCAGTATCTCTGGTTTGTACATTTGGTTCCTCTGGCCTCTGGGAGCACAGTGGTTGCCAGGTCTGGTTGTAAATCCCACATTTGAGCCAGAGCATCCATTAGAAACAGGGTTTTTATGTTTCTGATGAAGAGCGGGTGTCTGCGAGGCGTTTATGGACCTCACGGGAACATTAGCATCCATTAAACCCACTCTTCCTCCTCCTCTTCCTGCTTTTTCTCCACTTCCTCTTCCTCACACACAGAGCACTTCAGGGTCTGTGGGAATCCACACCACGAGACCTTATAGTCCAGGAATGCCCACAGCGGGATCCAGAACACACACTTGTTCAATAGACACTTTGCAGCTGATGTCATCAACATTCTCTGGTGGTGTGATTCTAACTGTAGGCACTGGCCTGTCTGCAGCTCTGTTACTCAAGTTAGACTTTAATCTGAGCTTTATTTTAACACAGTCTGACCTGAAAGAACTGACTCAGCTGAATTGCAACAGGTGAGCTGATCTGTGCTGTTACACAAATCCCTCTCAAATCACATTAGTCACAAGCTAGCATTAGCATTAGCCAACAGTTTTTCAGTTCATAGCGCTCACCTTTTTGTTGAAAATCAAACTCCTAAACAGGACCATGAACGCTCGCACTGATCACAGGAAAATGAAAATGTACTGTTCAAATCCATAATTATTATGATTATTATTATTATTTATTTATTTTTACTTTTTTGAGAGTGTTTGCTAATGTGTGCCTTGTGTCATCATGGTAACTACTTAACATTCCACCATAGACATACATCTAGAACACCCCCAGCGAGATGTCACTGCAATGTGTGTGTGTATGCTCTGTAGGTAAATCTAAATATTGATTTAAAACAACTTCTTAAAAGCAACAAGTGCGCTGACTTCTGCTTTAGAAAACGGTGGTGTCCAATGGAGCTGACGTGTCCGTAAATGTCATGACAACAAAGTGCCGCATGGGCCCTTCCTGTGGACAGCTGCACATCACACTAGAGCAGAGGGTTTTTTTACATTTGGACCAAAATGACGATGCAACACTGCCCAATTCTACGAGTATCACCCATGAAGAACATCAAACTGGAGAAGGAAGAGTGGACATCACAGTGGGCGTGTACCGGCGGAGCTGAAAACGTCTGTAGATCGGAGCAATGACGTCTTGAATCCGGGAGAATAAAAATGACTCAAACATGAACGAATCACTCCAACTTCAGAGGTCAATAAGAAGAAACTATTATAATATGGTTCAAAGATCTGAAAAGTTTCCGGAGTACAAATGTCAGTTCAATTGTCTGTTAAGAAGGCGGGAGGAAAAAAATAAAATTTCTAGCCTCAAAATTGTATTTGAGCTCCACAAAAAGTAATTCATGGTGAAACGTGTGAAGATGAAGTGAAAAACTGTATAGTCCTGGTCTGACCCTGCTTGTGGTTAAGTCCTGGTTTAGTCCTGGTTTAGAAATGGTTTAGTCTTGTTTTATTTCCCTTTCTCCCTCCTCCTCTCTCCTCGCCTTTATTCTTTCCTTTTCCGCCTTCCCCTCTCTCTCCCCTCCCTTCTCTCTCTCCATCTCTCTCTCAGTCCCTGTCTCTCTTTCCCCTCTCTTCTCTTTCCTCTCTCTCTCTTTCTCCTCTCCTCTCTTTCCTCTCCCCCCTCTCTCTGTCCCATCCCTTCTCCCTTTCACCCCCTCTCTTTCTCCTCTCCTCTCTTTCCCTTCTTCTCTCTCTCCACTCTCTTTTCTCTCTCTTTTTCTCTCTCTCCCCTCTCCTGCAGTTTCACTAATTGGCCCTCTCCTTCGTTCACTCTCTACTAACCTTATACTCCACCCCTACCCCCTCTCTCTCATTCACCTCTTCCTCCCTCTTTCTTTCTCTCCTCTGATATTTCACTAATTGGCTTTCTCTCTCTCTCCTCCCTTACCCCTTCTCTCTGTTCTTTCTCCCACCTCTCCTCCCTATTTTCCATTTTCACTAATTGGCTCTCTCTTTCTCTCTCCTTCTTTCTTCCCCTACTCCCTCTCTCTCTCTGTTCATTCTCCCCCTCTTTTACTCCTTCTCTCATAGCCTCTCCCCCTTTCTTTCTCTCATCCACACTAATTGGCTCCCTCTCTTTCTTTCTCTTCTCTGACCCCCTCTGAGCTCAACCTGCCTCCAACTGAAACCATCTATTATAAACCAGAATTAAACCAAGACTGAACCAGGACTAAACCAGGTCTAAACCAGAACTAAAGCAGGACTAAAGCAGGATTAAACCATGATTAAACCAGGACTGAACCAGGACTATATCTTCAGCATCTCACTAATGCCACATGTTATATTGTGTTATAGTGTACAGGTGCATTGTGGGTGTTGTAGTCCTTGCCACACGTCCTCTGCATTATGTGTTATAGTGTATAGTGTATGTACAGGTGCATTGTGGGTGTTGTAGTCCTTACCACACGTCCTCTGCGTCCACGTCGCACTCTGCTCCAAACTGACAGATGTCACAAGTGGACGTCTCCTTCTGCACCGTCTCAGTGGAGCCCTCTCCTCCTGTCAACAAACCACAACAGCAGCCATAAATAAACAACAGCAACAATAGACAAACAACAACAAATAAACAACAACAATAAATAAACAAATAAACAACAACATAAAGAGTAACAAAAGCACAGATGCTCCTCTCTCCTGTCAGTGCAAACACAAATGCACAAACACACACAAACACACAAGCACACAAACATGCAGACACACAAACATAAGGAAAAATCTGCAGTCTCTCTGGGTCAGTGTGCCCCGGGGCAGATGTGACTGCAATATAATGTTGTGTTGTCACAGAGGATGGAGGGATGAATAGAGCAAAAGGAGTGTTCTGAAAAGAATCAAACTCATAAAAAACAGTCACACCAGACCTCCACATCCTCCCTCCTGCCTCTGCCCCTTCTCTCTTTTCTTTATCACTCCTCCCACCTGCTCTCCTCTCTCTGTCTTGGTGTAGTGCTCTCTCCTCCCTCCCGCTCTCTAATTCCTCCCTCTCTTCTCCCTCCCTCCCTCTCTCTTTCTCTCTCTCTCTCCTGGTGTAATGGCTTCTCTTTCCTCCCTCTCTTCTCACTCCCCCTCTCTCCTCCCTCTCTCATCGCCCCCGCCTTCCCCCTCTCTCTCTCCTGGTGTATTGCTCTCTCTCTCCCTCTCTCTCCTCCCTCTTTCCTGGTGTTGAGCCCTCTCACTCTCCTCCCTCTCTCCTGATGTAGAGCGCTTTCCCTCCCTCTGTCCTCTCCCTCTCTCTTCCTTTTCCCTCTCTCCTCTCCCCTTCTCCTCCCTCTGTCCTCCCTCTCTCCTGGTATCGAGCTCTCTGATTGGCTCACACAGTCTGTTCTATTTTTACTCGTTCTCAGGAGCAGACAGAGCGTCAGACTCCACTGAGCGCCCAGACACACGAGCCTTTAACATGCCACATTATCATACATCATGTGTCCTCTGCATTTGACCCGTCCTTCAGTGTCTCTGGGTTACACCTGCATTTGACCCGTCCTTCAGCGTCTCTGGGTTAACCTGTCAGGAGCAGATCTGAGCCAGGATCATCTGTCTCTCTAACTCTAACTCTCTCCTCTCCTTCTTTCTTCTCTTTCTCTCCATCTCTTCTTCTTCTCTGGATGTGTCTGATCACTCTCTAGTCTGCATTCTCTCCTCCCCCTGTCCTTCCCTCTATTTCTTTCTTCTATCTCTCTCTCTGTGTTACAGAAACACTTTATCCCTCTCTCTCCTCCTTCTTTCTTGTCTCTCTCTCCCTCTCTATCCCTCTCTCCTTCTCCCCACCTCTCTCTCTGCAACTTTCAGATAACATTCTCTCCTCTCCGCCACTCTGGGGTTAATCACCTGCTCCCTTCTTCTGCCCCATGCCATCTGTGCCAGTCTGACCACCCTGTCTGACCCGGCTCTGTGTTTGACTGAGATGGGAGCAGGTCAAATGTCGCAGAGCCACTTCCTGTATTTTTCTTCTGTACTTTCTGTTCTTTTCTTCTCAGATATTTCCACAAACATAAACTGTCACTTAATGTAAAACTATGACACATGTGCACCACAGGGGCCATCCACCACACTCTTTTCCTCCCCTCCTCTCCTCCTCTCGCTCTGCACACTCCCTCCTCTCCTCCTCTCGCTCTGCACACTCTCCTCCTCTCGCTCTGCACACTCCCTCCTCTCCTCCTCTCGCTCTGCACACTCCCTCCTCTCCTCCTCTCGCTCTGCACACTCCCCTCCTCTCCTCCTTTCGCTCTGCACACTCCCTCCTCTCCTCCTTTCGCTCTGCACACTCCCCTCCTCTCCTCCTCTCGCTCTGCACACTCCCCTCCTCTCCTCCTCTCGCTCTGCACACTCCCCTCCTCTCCTCCTCTCGCTCTGCACACTCCCCTCCTCTCCTCCTCTCGCTCTGCACACTCTCCTCCTCTCGCTCTGCACACTCCCTCCTCTCCTCCTCTCGCTCTGCACACTCCCCTCCTCTCCTCTCGCTCTGCACACTCCCTCCTCTCCTCCTCTCGCTCTGCACACTCCCCTCCTCTCCTCCTCTCGCTCTGCACACTCCCCTCCTCTCCTCCTCTCGCTCTGCACACTCCCCTCCTCTCCTCCTCTCGCTCTGCACACTCCCCTCCTCTCCTCCTCTCGCTCTGCACACTCCCTCCTCTCGCTCTGCACACTCCCCTCCTCTCCTCCTCTCGCTCTGCACACTCTCCTCCTCTCGCTCTGCACACTCCCTCCTCTCCTCCTCTCGCTCTGCACACTCCCCTCCTCTCCTCCTCTCGCTCTGCACACTCCCTCCTCTCCTCCTCTCGCTCTGCACACTCCCCTCCTCTCCTCCTCTCGCTCTGCACACTCCCCTCCTCTCCTCCTCTCGCTCTGCACACTCCCTCCTCTCCTCCTCTCGCTCTGCACACTCCCCTCCTCTCCTCCTCTCGCTCTGCACACTCCCTCCTCTCCTCCTCTCGCTCTGCACACTCCCCTCCTCTCCTCCTCTCGCTCTGCACACTCCCTCCTCTCCTCCTCTCGCTCTGCACACTCCCCTCCTCTCCTCCTCTCGCTCTGCACACTCCCCTCCTCTCCTCCTCTCGCTCTGCACACTCCCCTCCTCTCCTCCTCTCGCTCTGCACACTCCCCTCCTCTCCTCCTCTCGCTCTGCACACTCCTCTCCTCCTCTCGCTCTGCACACTCCCTCCTCTCCTCCTCTCGCTCTGCACACTCCCCTCCTCTCCTCTTTTCGCTCTGCACACTCCCCTCCTCTCCTCCTCTCACTCTGCACACTCCCCTCCTCTCCTCCTCTCGCTCTGCACACTCCTCTCCTCCTCTCGCTCTGCACACTCCCCTCCTCTCCTCCTCTCGCTCTGCACACTCCCTCCTCTCCTCCTCTCGCTCTGCACACTCCCTCCTCTCCTCCTCTCGCTCTGCACACTCCCTCCTCTCCTCCTCTCGCTCTGCACACTCCCCTCCTCTCCTCCTTTCGCTCTGCACACTCCCCTCCTCTCCTCCTCTCGCTCTGCACACTCCCCTCCTCTCCTCCTCTCGCTCTGCACACTCCTCTCCTCCTCTCGCTCTGCACACTCCCTCCTCTCCTCCTCTCGCTCTGCACACTCCCCTCCTCTCCTCCTCTCGCTCTGCACACTCTCCTCCTCTCGCTCTGCACACTCCCCTCCTCTCCTCCTCTCGCTCTGCACACTCTCCTCCTCTCGCTCTGCACACTCCCCTCCTCTCCTCCTCTCGCTCTGCACACTCCCCTCCTCTCCTCCTCTCGCTCTGCACACTCCCTCCTCTCCTCCTCTCGCTCTGCACACTCCCCTCCTCTCCTCCTCTCGCTCTGCACACTCCCTCCTCTCCTCCTCTCGCTCTGCACACTCCCCTCCTCTCCTCCTCTCGCTCTGCACACTCCCCTCCTCTCCTCCTCTCGCTCTGCACACTCCCCTCCTCTCCTCCTCTCGCTCTGCACACTCCCCTCCTCTCCTCCTCTCGCTCTGCACACTCCCTCCTCTCCTCCTCTCGCTCTGCACACTCCCCTCCTCTCCTCTTTTCGCTCTGCACACTCCCCTCCTCTCCTCCTCTCGCTCTGCACACTCCCCTCCTCTCCTCCTCTCGCTCTGCACACTCCTCTCCTCCTCTCGCTCTGCACACTCCCTCCTCTCCTCCTCTCGCTCTGCACACTCCCTCCTCTCCTCCTCTCGCTCTGCACACTCCCTCCTCTCCTCCTCTCGCTCTGCACACTCCCTCCTCTCCTCCTCTCGCTCTGCACACTCCCCTCCTCTCCTCCTTTCGCTCTGCACACTCCCCTCCTCTCCTCCTCTCGCTCTGCACACTCCCCTCCTCTCCTCCTCTCGCTCTGCACACTCCTCTCCTCCTCTCGCTCTGCACACTCCCTCCTCTCCTCCTCTCGCTCTGCACACTCCCCTCCTCTCCTCCTCTCGCTCTGCACACTCCCTCCTCTCGCTCTGCACACTCCCCTCCTCTCCTCCTCTCGCTCTGCACACTCTCCTCTTCTCGCTCTGCACACTCCCCTCCTCTCCTCCTCTCGCTCTGCACACTCCCCTCCTCTCCTCCTCTCGCTCTGCACACTCCTCTCCTCCTCTCGCTCTGCACACTCCCCTCCTCTCCTCCTCTCGCTCTGCACACTCCCTCCTCTCCTCCTCTCGCTCTGCACACTCCCTCCTCTCCTCCTCTCGCTCTGCACACTCCCCTCCTCTCCTCCTCTCGCTCTGCACACTCTCCTCCTCTCGCTCTGCACACTCCCTCCTCTCCTCCTCTTGCTCTGCACACTCTCCTCCTCTCGCTCTGCACACTCCCTCCTCTCCTCCTCTCTCTCTGCACTCTCTTGTTTCTACAGATGATGCTTCAGTCATCAACATTTCCTCAAGAGTCAAACCAACTCAAGACTCATTATCACTTCATTTAATCTCTGACCCTCTCCTCTGCTTCTCTGACCCTCTCCTCCTCTGACCCTGTCTTCTGCTCTTCTGACCCTCTCCTCCTCTGACCCCCTCTTCTGATTGGTCTGTTCATATCTTGATTTAGGGACAAAATAGTGAAATAAAAACCCTAGGATCATGTAGAGCGGGTTAATACAAACATTTTAAGACCAAAATGACGAGGCTCACTGCAGCAGGTACAGAGAGAGGGGCCACAGATTTTCAATAGAAAGTGAATTGGAGCCAGACTTTGAGGGAACCATTTTCCATGCTCATTTCCTGTTTGGAATGCAGCGGTTAGCACGTTAGCTATGTCCATTTATAGATACAGTCTATGTCCTCTCCTCTACATCCTCAGCTCCATCTGACCCTCTCTCTCTCTCTCATATCAAACTCTCTGTATTTCCTCCTCTCCTTTGCTCTCTCTTTAACAATCTCTCTCTCAGACACCCTCCCCTCTCTCCTGCTCCTCTTCTCTCTCTCCTCTTTCTCTTTTCTCTCTTTCATATGAATCTCTGTCTCAGACACCCTCTCTGTCCTTTCTCCATTTCCTCTCCCTCCTCCCTCACTCCCTTCCCTCTCTTCTCTATTTCTCTTTCTCTTTCATATCAATCTCTCTCACCTTCTCTGTCCTCTCTCCTCCTCTCTCCTCCTTCTCTCCCTTTCCTGTCTTCTCTCTCTCTCTTTCATATCGATCTCACTCTCTCTCAGACACCTCCTCTGTCCTCTCTCCTCTTCCCTTCTCTCTCCTTCTCTCTCTTTTATCGATCCCTCTCTCCCTCAGACACCCTCTGTCCTCTTTCCTGCTCCTCTCCCTCTTCCCTCTCTTCTCTCTCTCGTTTATCGATCTCTCTCTCCCTCAGACACCCTCTCTGTCTGGGAGCACATTTTCTGCACTTTACTCTGATTAATTATGCACAAGGAAAAAAGCCGCTCAGATCTGTCAGAGGAACAAAAACAGGACGGTGGAGAGGAAGACAACAGGGAGAGGAGGACGAGACAGAGGAGGAGAGAAAGAGAGGAGGAGGAGACAGAGGAGGAGAGGAAGAGAGGAGTGGAGGAGACAGAGGAGGAGAGGAAGAGAGGAGTGGAGAAGAGAGAGGAGGGGGTGGTGTGATTGGTCTAACAGGTATTCACACTCCAAACTTTAGTATCAGAAACACCAGTCTGTAATCAGGCCAGTCGTGTGTGATGTCACATAGTACTTACAGCACACACAGGACTTGGACAGTTTTTGAACAGAAACTGCCAAGACGTACAGGTGTAGTGATGAAAAAGTGGCGTTAGTGTACAACCTGTATACATGGACAGAGCTAACCCGCTTAGCTGCCATGCTCCGAACAGGAAGTGAGCATGGACGTGCTTCCGGTTCCAATCCACTTTCCCCTAAAAAATGGTCACCTCTCTGTAATAGCCACATTTGGCCCACCTTAAGTCTTCATCAGTACAGATTAGAAACATTTTCTCGACCTAACCTTTATCCCCCTCCCTCCATCCCTCTGTCTTGTCCTCCTTCTCTCCCTCTCCATGAAGTTTCTGCTCCCTCTTTCCTAACCCCCTCTCTCCGTCCTCACTTTCCTCCTCCCACCTCCCCCTCTTCCTCCTCTCCCTCTGTCCAACCTCTCCCTCCTCCCTCTCTCCATTGTCAGGTGTGATAAATCTACCGTCTGCTCTCTCTTCCCGTAAAGCGACACCCGATCTGTGAAAGTTGATCCGGTAAGTCCTGGATAATGGAGCCCTGATAATGATGATGATGATGATGAGGAGGAGGAGGAGGAGGAGGAGGGGGAGGAGAGAGGGAGAGGAAGAGGAGGAGGAGAGAGAAAAGGAGGAGAGGAGGAGGAGGGATAACTGTCATCAGGGCCGCTAGCACATTAGCACAGCACGCTATGGCTGTTAGCGCCCAGCAACCATGACTTAAAACCAATCTATGAGACCGAGACTGAACCAGGACTGAACCAGGACTAAACCAGGACTGAACCAGGACTGAACCAGGACTGAAACAGGACTAAACCAGGACTAAACCAGGACTGAACCGGGACTGAACCAGGACTGAACTGAACCGGGACTAAACCAGGTCTAAACCAGGACTGAACTGAACCGGGACTAAACCAGGTCTAAACCAGGACTGAACTGAACCGGGACTAAACCAGGTCTAAACCAGGACTGAACCAGGACTAACCCAGGACTGAATGAGGACTGAACTGAACCAGGACTAAACCGAACCAGGACTAAACCAGGACTGAACCAGGACTAAACCAGGACTGAACCAGGACTGAACCAGGACTAAACCAGGACTAAACCAGGTCTAAACCAGGACTGAACCAGGACTAAACCAGGACTAAACCAGGACTGAACTAGGACTGAAAGAGGAAAAATAGGTCTAGACCAGAACTGAACCAGGACTAAAACGGGGCCAAGCCATGACTGAAATGGTCCAGTAATTTAAAGTTACACTTTTCAGGAGTCAGCACGTCATGAAACAGAAAGTTAAAACCACACTTGGGAACATTCTCCATGAAGACAGATACATATTACACCATACTGTGAAATACTACAGCCAAAGGAACAACATTTCCATGGAAACAAGCAGGAGAAGTAAGGGCCAGGTTTGTGGAGATGCAAGCCCACTCACAGTAAGGACACATGTTTATTAGTGCAAGCAAACAAAGCCAGATAAAAACATGCTTTTATTTTATTTTAGTCTTTTTTTATGACATACTGTGGCTTTAAGAAATCCTTTTTGTGCATATTACACAATTATGATGTTTTTGTATTTCATTTTTCCAGGATCCTGGCTCAGATCTGCTCCACTGCTCCTGACAGGTGTAACCGAGAGACACTGAAGGACGGGTCAAATGCAGGTTTAACCCAGAGACACTGAAGGACGGGTCAAATGCACATCTGCTCCTGCACTTGTCTCTCTTCCTTCTTTCTACGTGCTGATTTTCTGTGGATTGAATGGTGCTTCGAGCTCTGAGTCCCTGCAGCCTCTCTCACTTCTTTGAAATAAAAACGTTTCTCAAACTTTGACAAATCTGTTTTTTTTTGTTTTTGTTTTTTTTCGTTTTTCCTGTGGGAGTCGGCGTATTCAGTTTGAAAAGTGATTTGAATAAAAACTGCTTGGCTTTATTTGATTGACATGTGACAGACCAAAGACACGGAGGATTCTGGAAGAGTTTTGTTTTGAAAATATTTGGAGCTCAAAAACATTTACGAATGAAAACTGGGACCAGGGAATTTAATTAAAGCTGCACTGTGTCACTTTTTTGGTGGAGGTTATTATGACACCTTATGACACCAGCGTGGCATTGGGTTATCAAAAGTATTGAAAATGAGATACTAAAATGATCATCTAAACCATCGTGTGTATATAGCTGGGCTTCAGATGACATGGTTACGTTCTATAGGCCTTTATTAATTAATACAGATGGAGGGAAAATAAAGTTAATATTAAAGCTTCATGCGGCCCTCACCCCCTCTTGTGACCACAGGGCACAAAGACCCTTCCTCTCGTCACCGCCTACATCGCCCCTCCCTGCAAAATCACTGAATATATGTGTTACTCCATTCATTCCAATAAGACATTTTCTGACAGTGTCACACCTGCACGGTTCGAGATAGAGGTATGTCCTTATTGGCATTTTTGTTCAGTATCATATGGGGAATATGTGTACAAAATTTCAATGGTCTATGACAAACACATTTTTTTCATCCCATCCATCCATTTTCTTCAGCTTATCCAGGGCCGGGTCGCGGGGGCAGCAGTCTAAGCAGGAACTCCCAGACTTCCTTCACCCAGGACACTTCCTCCAGCTCCTCCGGGGGGACCCCAAGGTGTTCCCAGGCCAGCCAAGAGACATAGTCCCTCCAGCGTGTCCTGGGTCTTCTTCAGAAGTTGTTTAATGTATTATTAATGTATATTAATGTTTTAATGTATTATATTAGTTTCATTCAATGTAAATCAAGGCCTCTTTGGTTCAAAGTAATTGATAGACTTCGAATCAAACAACAATATTCCATTCAAGAGGGAACGTCGCATGTCACGTGACGTGCGTACGTAGTGACGTCACGCCACAACCAGACTTTCACTCAACTTTGATTCTGCCATCTTCTTTTGAAGCTCCACACCGATGGGACGACCAGAGAAAGAAATCGGTAAGAAATATGCATTAAGATAAGATATGCCTTTATTAGTCCCACAGTGGGGAAATTCCAGTAATTACCGTTGAATATGTGCATACATGTATACACCACTCTTATACAAGGCGACTTTACGCTGTCTTTTATAACACAACGTCGATGATAAGCCGTGACTGTTAGGTACGGCATCGTTCTAGCTAGCGGGTCTATACTGGTGGCTTTAGCTTAGCAGACCCCGCTTTCCGAACTCGGTGCAGACCTGTGTCTTAGCGCATTGCTTCGGTTAACTTAAGTCCTGCTTCACACCAACTTATACAAAAGTACGGAGTAACTGTGGCGCACTTTCCTCTAGTGCTGCCGCGATTATTCGACGTAGTCGACGTAATCGAATATGAAAATTAATATTCGCCTATTTATTTTTGGTCTCAAACAGCAACCTTAAATAATCAAAGAGCCATTTGGAGCGTCTCCCACAGAAAAGAAAACACCCGGAGCCACAAAACCCTTTTAACTCTAAACCAGTGCGAACCAGGGGAACTACAGGCAAAACTACAACTCCCAGAAAACGGAATACCATCCTCCACTACAGCTCATAAGCGCGAGTCTTAAGAGAATTATTTACACCTTTCAGTCTTTTCATCACAACAGTAGCAACATAAATAAAGTGCATGAGTGAAATAAAGAACTGCGCTGCACACGTACGACCTGCACACGTATAATCTCTGAAAAGTTTAACATGAACCATCTCCAACGCGATAGAAGCACAGAACAGACTCACCATAGGCAGAACATCCCTCAGTCACAGAAAGAACACGCATATTCCACTGAGTCCTGCCCTTTAGTCCGACAGAAGCTGACGCATCAGCGGCACAAGGAGCAGCTGTTTTTTCAGCGCTTCTAGTTTATGCAAATGAGCCATGTGGTTTCTTCTGTATAACGTAAACAAATGTGCGCAAAGCTGCATTAAACACATTATTTGAGTCCTCCTCATAGGAAATAAAAATCCAAACTTAAATTATCCACCCGCAGCGAACCAAAAATGCGTCTGCTTCTGTGTTCCGTCATCATTTAATCGCGTGTACCGCGTGTACCAGTCTCATCAGCCGTGAAAGCAAATGAATCTGCCCACGTAGCATTAAGCATTACGCCTACATAGTAAAAAAAAAAAAAAAAAGAACACATGAAAATTGCAACTGCTTGTTTGTTTGTTTGTTTTTTTTTTTGTTTGTTTTTTTTTGAAAATTAGTCGTTTAGATTAGTCGACTAATCGAAAAATTAGTCGAGAGATTAATTGTTAGAAAATTAGTCGTTAGTGGCAGCACTACTTTCCTCACGGTTTTACAGTAACAGTCACCGTGGATTTTGTTGCGTTTTGACGTCTACATGTGCTCCTGCACCCCAACAGCTTACAGTTTACAGCTATGTCTCAATCACGTGTGTCTCATCGCAAAAATGGACAATTAAACAGTACATATTTAGCTTTTTATGTTATGTATTATCTTTCTGCACGTTATGGAGTTAACCAAGACTAATTTCACTGCAGGCTATGGCCTTGGTTATTGCATTGTATGTGACAAATAAACACTCTAAAAAACTAACAAATGTTTGTGTAGAGCCCTGTTAGCAGAGCTCAGGTCGGTATGGTAAACCCCCCGTACCCCCGTATACCCCCACACACAGGCCGTTGGCCCCTTGGTCTTACAAAAAAACCCAGGTAAAACCCTGGTAAAACCGTGGTAACGTTAGACAGGGGGAACGGGATATATTCAAACCTGAAAATGGAGTTCTTCAAAATTTACACTTTATCTGAAGTTTTCTCAAATTATAGATTTCAGTGACTTGAATCTTTTTTTCGTTTAAACAGTAGGGGAAAGACAGTGTTTCTATGTGTTCCAATGGAAAACACTGTAGTCTTGTTTGTGTCTGTCACTTTGCTCTCATTAACAAGTGTCTCCTTTCTTAGGCCTGCAATCAAGTTGTTAAAAGCAGCAACGTTTAGTAGGTAAGTGGTCAGTCAGGCAAACACTATATTTTCCTGATATTTTTTAACTTCGCCAATCATATGCCTTAACATGAAATGTGTTGTCTAATTTGTGTATTTCAGATCAATGCTGAATTTCTATGGATTACAACAGTACCACTACAACCACGATTCTTGGCTGGTTTGGATAAGCAGAGCAGTCAGCTTCTTCAGGTCATGAGGAAATTATTTGTGCTTATATGTTTTTTATATATAGAAAGATTGGCCCACCTCACCATTTTGAGCTGTTTGTTGTGCCTTTGAACAACTGGAGTTGAGCTATTGAAAAAGTATTTAATTTTATATTTTTTATTTCATTTTTATTTATATTTTAAAGAATAGCCCAGCTCAACTCAAAACCATTTCACAAGGTTACTGTAATGTTAGAAATTTAATAAAAGAAATGTGAGAAGTTGAACTGTGTCTTTTCATAATTTTATCTTGGAGGTAAGTAATTCGATTGCTTGTGACAAGTTGACACAATTTCATTAGTTTTTCTGAAAGTGGAAAAACTACATTGTATTCACACAACATATTACTTTGTAGTTGTGTAAGATTTTGACTTAAGCCAGGGTGAAAGCATAAATTGCAAGTTGAAATTATGATTTCATTGTATTTGAAATTTTCCTTGGTTTAAATTATATTTTTGAATTAACATTATTACATTATTTACTTTGTTCAAACTTTTTTTTTTTAATTTGAGAAAAACTAAAAATATTAGATGTGACAAGTTGATGCAATTTTTAAAATTTGATCCAAAGAGACAATTTTTACAGTGTGTGGAGGAAACTCATTTCGGCCGCTTGTATCCACGATCTTGTCCTTTCGGTCATTACCCAAAGCTCAAGATCATAGGTGAGGGCAGGAACGTAGATTGACGGTAAATCGAGAGCTTTGTCTTTCTTCACCACAACGGTCCGATACAGCGACCACATCACTGCCGACGCTGCACCGATC
Source organism: Taenioides sp. WSHXM2023 (assembly GCA_029959045.1). Classification (NCBI taxonomy): domain Eukaryota; kingdom Metazoa; phylum Chordata; class Actinopteri; order Gobiiformes; family Gobiidae; genus Taenioides; species Taenioides sp. WSHXM2023. The sequence goes on from CM057099.1 coordinate 30,497,034, forward strand.
CGTCTGTCAGTCTCACACTCCATCCTCCCCTCACTCGAGAACAAGACCCCGAGATACTTGAACTCCTCCACTTGAGGACGCTTAACTTCATCCCAGTTAACCAAAAATGTGCATTTCTATGACAAATGTTGGATGTTACCATCGCAACATGATTGCAAATAGAAGTATGTTCTCATTGGCTTTTTTGTTCAGTATGGCAAGAAGGATGTCTGTCCCAAATTGGACACAATATTTTGGCCCCGTTCAAATTTTCAAGGGGGCGCTGTAGAGCAATGTGTTTTAGACATAGATATGTCTTCATTGACTTTTTTGTTCAGCATGTCATACAGGATGTATGTAACTAATTTCAATTGCCTCGGACAAACTACATTTTTTGACATTATTCAAATTTTCAAGGGGGCACTGTAGAGCATTTATTTCAGACAGAGGTATGTCCTCATTGGCTTTTTTTGTGCAGTATGATAAGAAGGATGTCAAACTCAATCTTTGGATCCCATTCAAAAGTTCAAGGGGGCGCTGTGGAGCAGTTTAAAGTGTGTGTTCTGTAAACTGTATATAACTGCATGCAAATAGTGATTATGTACAAAATGTTTATTAATGCCGGGCAATACAACTCTGCATTTCAGAGTTACTCACAATTTCCCTCCCAAACCAGCAGTGCGAGTGGATGAACAGCCTCTCTCCTGATTGGCTCTTTGGTTGCTATGATACACGCACTCCGATTTCCAAATATGGCGGTTGCAGAACAGCCACTATAACTGCGAGCCTCGACTGGGTTCACTCTGCAGTGTTGTGGTGTGTTTGGACTTTGAACATAAAGGTTACGAATAACTCTTTTGTTTGACAGAGGACGCAGCAGCAGCAGCAGAGGATGGCTCAAGAGGAAACACGAGTTTAAAATAATGATGTGATAAATGTGATATTGATCCAAACACAGCACACACGAGTCTGAACCCATGAAAACAGCTGTGTGCACATTTAACACACAAGAGGAATCAATATGGACGCCGCATGTACCAGGTTTAACGCAGAAGGGGAATCAATATGGCTGCCGCACATGGGGACACTTCATCTGTCTGAGCCTCCTGTAGCTGCACGTGCATCCTCACACCTCAGGACCAGATCCGAGCCAGTCCCGTCTACATCCTGAACCACAGAGCCAAACCACAGTGACAAACCTCTGTCCTAACATGGGGCTATAGACTGTACAGTATATATGCATGGACACAACTAACCCGCTGGCCACTGCGTTCCACTTTCGTCGTCCCTCTCTCTGTAACTGCTGCTGTGGCCTCGTCATTTTGGTGTTAAATGTTCGTATTAACCCGCTCTACACAATCCTAGGGTTTTCATTTCACTATTTTGTCCCTAAATCAAGACATGAACATTAAAAACAGACCAATCAGGCGCCTTCTTTCCCTAAGGTTTTATTGACAGCATTGCTAAGCGCTCGCTCCTTGCTTACGTTCAACAGCCTCGCTCCTGATTGGCTCTTTGGTTGCTATGATACTCGCGGTCAGACTTAAAAAATATGGAACTCAACTGCTGGCCTCGATGAGCTTCATTTCATCACACTCAGTCCACTTAACTTAGTCCAACCATAGCTGCTCATTTGTTTTTTTTGTTTGTTTTTTTTTTACCTGAGAAAAATGATTGTTGATTCTGAACTAATCTGCTGTCTCAGTCCTCCGCGTTATCTTTTTTCCCTTTTTTAACATAAGCCGCTATGTTTGTTTTGACCCAAACGAAGCATGCGTCTCTCTGATTGGTTAATCCGCCTGTCAATCACACCCTCTGAAATCAGGGAGACAGGACACAGCTCCAGATCCACTCGTCTGTGTAAAGTTTTGTCAAAGTGTGTGGATCTGGCTGCTCAGGTGAGTCAGGGAGGCGGGCAGCAGATGTGACATACTATGTAGTTAATTACCTAGCAACCATGATGTTAAAACTACTGTACTTATAATTAGAATACAAATGGATTAAATGAAGGTTTAAAGTGTCAGAAAAAGTCCTTTCTTGTGCATAAATTGTCTCTGGATGGAGTTTTCCTGTTGATGACATAGACAGAGGGGTTCGGTTTTACAAACTCGGAGCTACTTCCTTTTTTTCTGTGTGCTTTTCTTTGTAACTTTTTTTCTCCACACACTGGCACGATTACGACGAATACTAAAAAATATGAAAAACACGAACCCGCAGCCCAAAAACTGAAAGTTTAAAATCAGACCTGAACGAGAGCTGCTCAGTAAAGCAAAGACGACACTAAACCTGAACTAAACTTTTACACCTCCCTCTCTTCCTTTAGCTCCTCTGGGCCTAAGGCTAACCACTCTGCTGCTCTGTTAAAACTGAGAAACAAAGGAGGGATGAGATGAAATATGGAAAGAGAGACACAGAAAGGGACAGCTAGAAGGATAGAGAGAGAGAAAAGAGTGGACAAGTGTTGATACCAAGTATGAATCTATGATGATAGATAGATAGATAGATAGATAGATAGATAGATAGATAGATAGATAGATAGATAGATAGATAGATAGATAGATAGAGGAAAGTAAAATCATGACATAAACTATTGGAAGAGAAAAGAAAAGATGACAATAAACCTGATGAACGATTGCACCTCCCTCCCTCCAGCTCCTGTGAGGCTAACCACTCTGCCGTTCTGTTACATCACATCACTGTTTTACATGAGGGGGCATCAGGGCGGCCATTTTGGATCCTCCGTGTGATGTAAACAAACTGTGAACCTCCCGGGGACGTTAGCACTCAAACGGCTAACGCTAGGAGTGCGAGCCGTTAGCGCTTTAGTAGTTAGCGCTTTAGCAGTTAGCGCTTTAGCAGTTAGCGCGTAAACACTGGGGTCTGCTGGGACTCGGCTCCTCAGAGGAACAAACAGCCCACAGCTCGAGTTTGTTTAAAAGGATTAGCGTTCGACGTTAGCGTTTAGAATCACTTATGAAACTGTTTGAAGATTCTCCAGGCTGTTAATGGGTCATTTTCATCATCACATTTCAGAAGATACAGAGGCCAGACAAGGGAAAGGAAATATCTGCACACAGCCCTTTAATCTCACATTTACAGGTCCTGAATAACACAAAAGTGATTCTTGTGAGCATTGAGCCATGTCATAATACTGTTACCTCCTCCAAAACACACCTGGAGTTGTGTTTTGTTTCATTCACACATGTTTGAGCAATCCTGCATTATTAGTCTGTCTACATCTCCAAAGATCAAAATGCTCTGTTACACCTTGTGAGGTCATGAAGCGGTAGTTTTAAAGTGAACAGCTCCTTTTACTTTTTTTTTTTTTAGTAGAGATTTGGCTAAAATGATTCTAGTGAAGGTGTGTGGAGTTTAAAAACACAGTGGAGGACTTCCTGTATCACCACATGACATCACAAGGTGGAACAGAGTGAAAAGAACTCCTAAATCTGCAGGGTTTGTGTGTTAAACATGTGTGGCTGAAACAAAACACAACTTCAGGCATGTTTGCGATGAGGAAACATTAGAACAGAGATCAGAAAACAGTGTAATATAGGTCATTTTAAAAGTGCACAACTTTTTGTATGTGTGGTGACCACCTGCTTGTCTCCATGGAGATGTGATGCTTAACCTGTGATTTCCTTCCACTGTACAGCATTAAATTTATTAAACAAATGAATTAAATTAAATCAAAGTTGCAGCGGTGGTTCAGCTCTTGTTCTGTTCACGTCGATGAACGAAAAAGATTTGATTAAATCTTCAAAGTCTGAGCCCAACTCACACTCAGACATTATCAAAGGAAAAGTGGAAAAGAGGAAGAGAGAGGAGACAATAAACGAGTGATGATACTGAATATGTAAAGAGAGAGAAAGAGGAGAGAGGAGAGGGAGGAGAGTAAAAGAGAGAGAGGAGAGTCAGAGAGAGCAAAGCAACGAGAGTGAGGAGAATACGAGAGGGAGGAGAGAGAGGGGCGAGTGACAGAGAGCGGAGAATGAGAGAGGGGAGAGTGGGAGAGAGGGGAGTGAGAGAGTGACAGAGAGAAGAGTGAGAGAGAGGAGTAAGGGAGCAATGAAAGTGAGAGAGAGTGAGAGAGAGTAAGGAGCGTAAGAGAGGGAGAAGAGAGACAGAAGAGTGGGAGAGAGAGGAGAGTGAGAGAAAGAGGAGAGTAAGAGAGAGTGAGGAGAATAAGAGAGGGAGGAGAGAGAGAGGAGAGTGACAGAGAGAGGTGAGTGAGAGAGGGAGGAGTGTGAGAGCGAGGAGAGTGAGAGAGAGAGGAGAGTGAGAGAAAGAAGAGTAAGGGAGCGATGAGAGTGAGAGAGAGTAAGGAGGGTAAGAGAGGGAGGAGAGAGGAGAGTGAGAGAAAGAGGAGAGAGAGAGAGAGAGAGAGGACTGAGAGAGCAATGAGAGCGAGAGAGTAAGGAGAGTAAGAGAGGGAGAAGAGAGAGTAGAGTGGGAGAGAGAGGAGAGTGAGAGAGAGAGGCGAGTGAGAGAGGGAGGCATGTGAGAACGAGGAGAGTGAGAGAGAGAGGAGAGTGAGAGAAAGAAGAGTAAGGGAGCGATGAGAGTGAGAGAGAGTAAGGAAAGTAAGAGAGGGAGAAGAGAGAGTAGAGTGGGAGAGAGAGGAGAGTGAGAGAGAGAGAGAGGAGAGTGAGAGAGGGAGTAGTGGGAGAGTGAGAGAAAGAGGAGAGTGAGAGTGGGAGAGAGAGAGAGACAGGAAAGTGAGAGAAAGAGGAGAGTGAGAGTGGGAGAGAGAGAGACAGGAGAGTGAGAGCTTGAGGAGAGTGGAGTGATGATAAAACGATTGCGTGTGTAACGTGGTCAAATAGAAAGTTAAAGGTGATTTTGTGTGAATCTAAAATAAATTCCACTTGATAAAAAGCGCGGCGGTCGATGTGGACATAATCGGATCATTTTTCACACTCTGACGCTCGTTTGAATCCATCGATACTCCGATAAACTCTGATTAATGAAGCCCGCTCTTTATAATTACCCCACTGTATCGGATTCTCATTACAGACACACGGCGGCTGCTGATTGGTCGAGCCAGACACAACCAGGAAGTGATGAAGCTCCTGGATTCTGTTCAACGGCCTCCCCTCTATGACCCCATTCTACTGTGAGGAAACCTTGTGACATCATTAGGTGGTGATCCAGAAGTGCTCCTCTGGGTTTTTAAAGTCCACTTACCTTCACCGCTTTCTTAATGATCCTCTCTTTCTTTCTTTCTTTCTTTCTTTCTGTCTCCCTCCCATTTTCGTTCTCTCTCCTCCTCTTTCTCCTTCCTTTGCTTCCTCTCCCCCTCCACTCTCTCCCTCTTCCTCCTTTACTCAACTTTCTCTCTCCATCTCCCTCTCCATCCTCCTCTCCCTTCATTATTCCCCTCTTTCTCTCTCCCTCTCTCTGCCTCTTTGCTCTTTTCCTCTTGTGCCTTTCTCTCACGCTCTCCTCCCCCACACCTCCTATACCCTCTCCCTCTCCTATCTCTCCTTTTCATTCATTTCATTTACTCTTCTCTCTGTTCTCTCTGCCTCCCTTTCTCCCCCATTCCCTCCCCCTCTCTCTCCCTCCCTCTCCTTCTTCTATTCTTCCTTCTTCCTTCCACTCCTCTCTCCCTCTCTCCTCTGATCATGTGCTTTCATGATTTCATTTGTTCTTGTCTCTCTCTCCTCCCCTCCCTCTCTCTTTGATCATGTGATTCTTGTTCTTTTTCTTCACTTCTTTCCTTCTCCTCTTCTCTGCGTCTCCTCCCTCTATCTCTCTCTTCTCATCTCTCCTCCATCTCTCTTCTGTCCTATCTTCACTTTTCTCCTTGCCTCCCTCCTCTCTTCCTCCTCTTCCTTTCTCCTCTTCTCTCTTCTCCCCCTCTCTCTATTCTTGCTCCTTCCGCTCTCTTTTGTTCTCTATCATCCCTCTTATCCCTTCTCTCCCTCTCTCCTCCTTCTTTCTCTCCTCTTTCCTCTCTTTCTCTCTCCTTCCTCTCTCTTCTGTCCTCTATCCTCCTCTGCCCTGTTTGTTTCTTTCCTGTTCCCTCTCTCTCTCCTGTGTCTCTCTTTGATCATGTGATTTCTTGATTTCATTTGCTCTTGTCTCAAACGGCTGTAAATCAGAATGATCCAATTAGAAGCTGTGCTTTGGGTCATGTGACTGAAGTCTGGAGCGTCTGATCTCCTCTTCTGTTTTTCTTTCAAACTCTTCTGTGTCTGCGAAACGTCACAAACAGAAACACGTCTGTGTCTTAAAGAATCATCTGAACAAAAAGCCTCGCACTGAGGATATCTTCTCTGTGTGAATGGAACAGAGTCTCTGACAAAGTGTTTCCCATGTTCTAACACACCTGAAGAGGTTTGAGATGTCATCCATTCATGTCTGAGTAATCTAGCAATCTCTCCCGAACCCTCCTTATGGTTAACTGTACGCGCATGTACAAGGCTCCGCCCACAATCCTACATCACCCATGCTCCCACACGACAATTCTCCATAAATATACAAACACATGATACAAAACTGTACACAACAACTTGGCAAACCTGATGTGATGTGCAGGAGTTTCATGCACGCTGACTGTGGAGGTGCTCTGAAGGGGGAGTTACTTAACACAGAGGGCAAAAGGAGGGGAGACTGAGAGTCTCTCTCCGCTGTCTCCTCTCTTTCTCTCCTATCTCTCTCTCTCCTCTCTCTGTCCTCTCCCTCTCTCTTTTATCTCTCTTCCCTGTCTCTCTCTCCTCTCTCTTCTATCTCTCTCCTCTTTCTTCTGTCTCTCTACCCTGTCTCTTTCTCTCCTCTTTTCTGTCTCTCTTCCCTTTTCTCTCTCCTCTCCTATCGCTCTCTCCTGTCTATCTCTCTCCTCTCTCTTCTATCTCTCCCCTGTCTCTCTCTCCTCTCTCTTCTGTTTCTCTCCCCTGTTTCTCTCTCCTCTCTCTTCTATCTCTCTCCCCCGTCTCCTCTCTCTCACTCCTCTCCTCTCTCTCCCCCTCTCTTCTTTCTTCCAAACAGACAGCGCTCTTCTCTCCTCAGAGCTCACATTTTATGTGTGAGTTTTATATTTTCGTTTTATTATATTTCAGTATGATTTTCTTTGTCATTTGTCTCTCCATCCTTCAGTCTTTATCTCAGATCTGTTTCCTGTTTCCTCTTTCGTTATCTCTGTCCTCAGGCGAAAGAGAGAGAGAGAAAGACGCTCCACTATGCATCCTCTGTATCTCTTCCTTCTTTTATTCAGTCTTTCTTTTCTCCGTTTTCTCGTTCCCTCTCTTCTACCCCCCCCCCCCTTTTTCCTCTCTCTCACTTTCTTTCTCTCCTTTTCCATCTTCTCTCCCTCTTTTAATCCCTATCAATTTTTCTCTCCCTCTTCTGTACAATCTGTTCTTTAATTTAACAGCTATTTAATCCTCCATGTTTTTCCTCCAGTGTAAAAACTGTGCACAGATTTAGCATTTAACATTAGCCAACACAACGTACACATAAAGCCACCTGCTCGTCTCCATGGAGGCGTGAGTGCTTTCTCTTGAATGTCCCACAGTATGGCTTTAAACTAAGCTTTGTGGAGCATTAAAGTGACGACAGCCACGGCATTACAGACACGTACAAGAGTCTGTGACGACAACCACGATCTCTGACTCCAGGTGAATACGTGAGACAATCTGAAGTCCGTGTCACGTTTTATTAGTGTTTTATTTTAAAACAAATAGCTCAAATAAAAATAAATGAATGAAATAAGTACTGGGATGACTCTCTGAAAGTGAGCAGGACTTATGGAGAGGTTCAAATGAATCCTAGAATCTGACTGGTGGAAGCGTCACAACAGCAGAAGAAGCAAAAAATCAAACTCTCATTAAATCCAGTTGATAAATGCATTAATCACTTCCCTCTGCATGGTTTTCACTAATTCAATCTGTATTCTGATCTAATCTAAGTCCGTATTTGTGTATGAATAGGCTCGAGTACGTCTGTCTGCGCCGCCGCGTCTGATTGGCTTTGGCTCTGCCCAAACCACAACGCTGCGCTGTGATTGGTCCAGTCTCCGGCTCACCAGTGACCACCAGGGCCAGTCGCAGATGGATTCTGACACGTTTATGGATTCACAAATTTTTATGTGTTTATGTAACCACTGCAAACACCAGGATGGAAAAAGTGAACCTGGGCCCCTCACACACACACACACACACACACACACACACACACACACACACACACACACACACGCTCCAGAAGCAGCACACACACACACACACACACACACACACGCTCCAGAAGCAGCACACACACAGCACACATACAACAATACCTCCATTGTAAATTGAAGCACACTTTAAAGCTCCCATCTGGAATTTGACCTGTTGTATTCTCACACTTCACCACTAGATGTTGTCTATGTTACTGCAGTGTGATAGAGTACCAGCTTTGGCCTCACAGAAGAAGAGCAGAGAGCACAGGGGAGGGGCCAAAAGGAGGAGGGGCCAGGTGAGGTGAGGGGAGGGGTCAGGGGTACAGGGAATAGGTGAGGGGGAACAGGTTTCACATCTGCCATCTACTGGTAGAAGAACTGACTACAGTTCCAGATGGAAGCTTTATAGTGTGTTTTGTGTGTGTTAGTGTCTGACGGTCACAGTCTGATCACAGTATGACGTGATCAAATAAACCGTTTTCAGACGAGTTTAAACCAGAAATAACAAAAAAAAGTCCATTCTTACCGTCATCTCCTGATCCAGAGCCAGCATCTGCACACACAACAAAGAGATTATCAACACCACTATTATAACCTCGTTTAGTCCTGGTTTAGTCCTGGTTTAGTCCTGGTTTAGTCGTGGTTCAGTCTCGGTTTAGTCCTGGTTCAGTCTTGGTTAAGTCCTAGTTCAGTCCTGGTTCATTCCTGGTTTAGTTCTGGTTCAGTCCTGGTTTAGTCCTGGTTCAGTCCTGGTTCAGTCCCGGTTTAGTCCTGATTCAGTCTTGGTTAAGTCCTAGTTCAGTCCTGGTTCAGTCCTGGTTCAGTCCCGGTTTAGTCCTGGTTCAGTCTTGGTTAAGTCCTAGTTCAGTTCTGGTTCAGTCCTAGTTCAGTCCTGGTTCAGTCCTGGTTCTGTCCTGGTTCAGTTCTGGTTCAGTTCTGGTTCAGTCCTGGTTCTGTCCTGGTTCAGTTCTGGTTCAGTCCTGATTCAGTCCTGGTTCAGTCCTGGTTCACTCCTGGTTCAGTTCTGGTTCAGTTCTGGTTCAGTCCTGGTTCACTCCTGGTTCAGTTCTGGTTCAGTTCTGGTTCAGTCCTGGTTCTGTCCTGGTTCAGTTCTGGTTCAGTCCTGATTCAGTCCTGGTTCAGTCCTGGTTCACTCCTGGTTCAGTTCTGGTTCAGTCCTGGTTCACTCCTGGTTCAGTTCTGGTTCAGTTCTGGTTCAGTCCTGGTTCTGTCCTGGTTCAGTTCTGGTTCAGTCCTGATTCAGTCCTGGTTCAGTCCTGGTTCACTCCTGGTTCAGTTCTGGTTCAGTCCTGGTTTAGTCCTGGTTCACTCACAATCAGTTGTTTTCTGTGAGTTTATGTGAACTGGGATTTCATGAGTGGTTTTATAAGAGCTACAATGAAAAGAAAAGAGGAAGAGAAGCAGAAGAGAGGTAGGAGAGGGAGGAGAAACAATGAGAGGAGTGAGAGAAAGAGAGGAGAGGAGAGAGAAAAAAGAGAGGAATACAATAAGAGTGAAAGAGAGGAAGGATGGATGAGATGAGAGAGAAAAAGGGATTATGAGAGGAGGAGAGAGAGCTGGAGGAGAGAGATGGCGAAAAGAGGGAGACGGGGTAGGAGAGAGAGTGAGGGGTGAGGGTGAAAAGTGAAGACAGAAGAGAAAGAGATGGAGAGAAAAAAGATGGAGACAGGAGACATGGAGAGAGCGAGAGAGACAGAGAGGAGTAAGAAGGGGAAAACTGAGAAGAAGAGGGAAGAGAGGAGGAGAAAAGAGAGAGAGAGGGAAGAAAAAAGAAAAGGAGGGATAGAGGGATAGAGAAATAGATTGACTTTTAACAGACCTTTATTGTGTCTGTCAAAAACATTTTGTATTAAATGTCATCCACACCTCTATGTGCTGTGGGCAGAGAAACAAACTGAAGAGAGATGGAGAGAAGGAAAGAGAGAAGGAGGAAGGACACAGAAAGAAAGAGAGGAGTGGTCCAGATGTGGGCGATCAACACATCAGTCCTGAGAAGACAGAATGAGGTCTGCAGGTGAAAGAGAAAAATGACCGTGAGAAATTAAAGAGAAAGCGAGAGAGGGTGAGAGATAGATAGATAGATAGAGAGAGAGAGAGAGAGAGAGAGAGAGAGAGAGAGAGAGAGAGAGAGAGAGAGAGAGAGGGAGAGGTAGAGAGAGGGGGGACATTAATGTAACAAATGAAAGAGAGAAGGGAGAAAAAGAGAAAAAAGAGAAGGAAAACAGACAGAGACAGACTGAAGAGAGGAGAGGAAGAAGAAAGGAAGAAAGGAGGGATGAATGAAAAAATACAGAGAGGGAGAGGAGGAGGGTCAGTCTGACACACTTAAATGAAGGTCATGTGGAACAGACACACAATATTCTCCTGCTTCAGACCTTGTTTAGTCCTGATTTAGTCCTGGTTTAATCTTGGTACAGTCCTTGTTTAGGTTCAGTCCTGGTTTAGTCCTGGTTTAGTCCTGGTTTAGTCCTGGTTTAGTCCTGGTTCAGTTCTGGTTCAGTCCTGGTTTAGTCCTGGTCTAGTCCTGGTTCAGTCCTGATTTAGTGCTGGTTTAGTCCTGGTTCAGTCCTGGTTTAATCCTGGTCTAGTCCTGGTTCAGTCCTGGTTTAGTCCTTGTTTAGTCCTGGTTCAGTCCTGGTCTAGTCCTGGTTTAGTCCTGGTTTAGTCCCGATTCAGTCCTGGTTTAGTCCTGGTTCAGTCCTGATCTAGTCCTGGTCTAGTCCTGGTCTAGTCCTGGTTCAGTCCTGGTTCAGTCCTGGTCTAGTCCTGGTCTAGTCCTGGTCTAGTCCTGGTTCAGTCCTGATTTAGTCCTGGTTTAGTATTGGTTCAGTCCTGGTTCAGTCCTGATTTAGTCCTGGTTTAGTCCTGGTTTAATCGTGGTTCAGTCCTGATTTAGTCCTTGTTTAGTCCTGGTTCAGTCCTGGTCTAGTCCTGGTTTAGTCCTGGTTTAGTTCTGGTTTAGTTCTGTTTTAGTCCTGGTTCAGTCCTGGTCTAGTCCTGGTCTAGTCCTGGTTCAGTCTTGATTTAGTCGTGGTTTAGTCCTGGTTTAATCCTGGTTCAGTCCTGGTTTAGTCCTGGTTCAGTCCTGGTTCAGTCCTGGTTCAGTCCTGGTTTAGTCCTTGTTTAGTCCTGGTTCAGTCCTGGTCTAGTCCTGGTCTAGTCTTGGTCTCAGGTTGTCACATTTTGAGCTTTGTGGGGGATGATGCAACTGACACAAAATCTATGTAACAGCAAAGAAAGAACTAAAAAGAAAGAAGAGAGAGAGCGATGGAGAGAAGATGGAGGAAGAGTAATGAGTGGGGGTTGGGGTAAAAAGAGAGGGAAGAGGTGAGAGGCAGAGGACAGGACTAAATATTATATATATATATATATATATATATATATATATATATATATATATATATATATATATATATATATATATATATATAATATTTTTATTTATTTATTTTTTTTTGCATCAAAGGTGCCTGGTTTACAGACCACCTCTATGGAGAGGCGCATACCAGCTGAGCCACAGAGACCGAGCATCCCCATCAGAGGCTAACGCTAATGCTAACGCCTGTCTGCGCGATGACAACGACAAGCTAACACCACCAACATCCTCCCCTACATACAGCCTCAGTTTTGGTTTAGTTCTGATTTAATCCTGGCTTAGTCCTGGTCTAGTTCTGGTCTAGTCCTGGTTTAGTACTGGTTTAATCCTGGTTTAGTTTTGGTTTAGTCCTGGTTTAATCCTGTTTTAATCCTGGTTTAGTCCTGGTTTAATCCTGGTTAAATCCTGGTTTAGTCCTGGTTTAGTTGTGGTTTAGACCTGGTTTAGACCTGGTTTAGTCCTGGTTTAGTCCTGGTTTAGTCCTGGTTTAATCCTGGTTTAGTCCTGGTTTAGACCTGGTTTAGTCTTGGTTTAGTCCTGCTTTAGACCTGGTTTAGACCTAGTTTAGTCCTTTTTTAGTCCTGGTTTATCTTGGTTTAGTCCTGGTTTAGTCCTGGTTTAGACCTAGTTTAGTCCTGGTTTAGTCCTGGTTTAGACCTGGTTTAGACCTGGTTTAGTCTTGGTTTAGACCTGGTTTAGCCCTGGTTTAGACCTGGTTTAGTCTTGGTTTAGACCTGGTTTAGCCCTGGTTTAATCCTGGTTTAATCCTGGTTTAGTCCTGGTTTAGTACTGGTTCTGCTCCAGTGACTTTATTCACAGCTCAGTCCATCTTTTACTGCCTCCTCCTCTCCTCCCTCTCTCTCTCTCTCTCTCTCTCTCTCTCTCTCTCTCTCTCTCTCTCTATCTATCTATCTATCTATCTATCTATCTTTCTCTCTTTCCCTCTCTCTCTTCCTCTTTTCTTCTCAATACTCTTTTATCCCCCTCTCACCCGTTCTCTATCCTTATTTCTCTTTCACACTTCACCCTCTCCCTCCCTCTTTTTCACTCCTCCTCCCTCCTTTCTCTTTCTCTCTTTTCTCAGTGGAGTCTTTTATTCGTGGTGCTTTAATGAAGTTTGTGACCTTTCCACAGAGTGCATTATTTAAGAGCAGTTAAAAGAGGAAGAGAAAGAGGAGGAGGAGGAGGAGGAGAGGAAAAGAGGAGGAAGAGAAAGAAGAGGGGAGGAGGAGGGGGAAGAGAAAAGGAGGAGAGGAGATTTCAAACTCAAAGAATAAGAGCGATCAGGAAGAAGTACTCCTGTGTACTGTGAGTGTACTAGATCTACTGTGTGTATGTGTGTACTGTATGTACAGTGTGTAGTGTATGTACTGTGTGTACTGGGTGTACTGGGTGTACTGGGTGTATGTATGTACTGTGCGTACTGGGTGTACTGTGTGTACTGTGTGTACTGGGTGTACTGGGTGTACTGGGTGTATGTATGTACTGTGCGTACTGGGTGTACTGGGTGTACTGTGTGTACTAGGTGTATGTGTGTACTGGGTGTACTGGGTGTATGTGTGTATTGGGTGTACTGTGTGTACTGGGTGTATGTGTGTACTGTGTGTACTGGGTGTAGTGTATGTACTGTGTGTATGTGTGTACTGTATGTACAGTGTGTAGTGGATGTACTGTGTGTATGTGCGTACTGTATGTACAGTGTATACTGTATGTACTCTGTGTAGTGTATGTACTGTGTGTACTGTGTGTACTGGGTGTATGTGTGTACTGGGTGTACTGGGTGTATGTGTGTATTGGGTGTACTGTGTGTACTGGGTGTACTGTGTGTACTGGATGTATGTGTGTACTGGGTGTAATGGGTGTATGTGTGTACTGGGTGTATGTGTCTACTGTGTGTACTGGGTGTACTGGGTGTATGTGTGTACTGGGTGTATGTGTGTATTGGGTGTACTGTGTGTACTGGGTGTATGTGTGTACTGGGTGTACTGGGTGTATTGTGTGTATTGGGTGTACTGTGTGTACTGGGTGTACTGGGTGTACTGGGTGTATATGTGTACTGTGTGTACTGTGTGTACTATGTGTACTGTGTGTACTGGGTGTATGTGTGTACTGGGTGTACTGTATGTACTGGGTGTACTGTGTGTACTGGGTGTACTGTGTATACTTTGTGTAGTACTTTTGTTTAGTGTTTTTCAGAGCGTGACCAGGATCAAGTCTCCTGTTTCACTCAGATACAATGCCGGTGTAGACCTGGTTTAGTCCTGGTTTAGATCTGGTTTAGACCTGGTTTAGACCTTGTTTAGACCTGGTTTTAAACTTGGTTTAGACCTGGTTTAGTCCTGGTTTAGTCCTGGTTTAGTCCTGGTTTAGTCCTGGTTTAGACCTGGTTTAGACCTGGTTTAGATGCACAGAGAGGAGAATGGGAGTACATGTGTCACACAGGGCACAGGAGTGGGAGGGCATCTGGCTCACCTGTAGGACAAGCCCCCTCTGACATCACGGTGACCTCACTCTGCAGCTTACACGCGTCACGCCGCAGGAAACACTCGTTCTGGTAATTATGGTTGTTGGAGCCACACACCGGAGAGTAGTCATTATTACACTGGAAAAAAGAGGAGAGGAGAGAGGGATTAAACTGAGGAAAAGAGGAGAGAGAGAGAGAGAGAGAGAAAAGACTGGAGAGTAGTCATTATTACACTGGAAAAAAGAGGAGCGAGAGAGATTTACTCACCCTTATGTAACAGATAATACTCCCTACAACAGTACAACAACTCACTTTTAAGTAACAGATAATACTCCCTACAACTGTAAAAATAATAAAAAAAAAATAAACGTGAGAGGAGAGACCGAAGGATAGAGGAGACAGAAGAGAGGAGGACTGGAGAAAGGCAGAAATAGAGACAAGGGAGAGTGGAAGAGGAAGGAGAGAGAGAGAGAGAGAGAGAGAGAGAGAGAGATTGAGGCAGTAGAGATGGAAGAAAAACAATCAAAGAGCAGAAAAACAAGAGGAACAAAAGAGGTAGAGATGAAGTAGAAAGAGAGAGAGAGGGAGGGATTTAAACGGAGGCCTGAGGCGATGCTGATGCAACAGAGCAGAAAAATGCCCTGCTCAACGGCTCCACGGGGAGTTAAACCTGCAACCCACGCAAGCCCAGATACAGAGAGAGAGTTTGGCACAAGAAGAAAGAAAGGGAGAAAGAAAGAGAGGGCGGTGGAGGGGAGAGAGTGAGACTGGGGAGGAGAAAGTGGAGCAAGTTTAGCATGAGAGGAATGAAAGAATGAAAAGGAGATGTGGGACTGCAAAGGGAGAGAGAGAGGGATAAGATAAGGAGGAGATGGGGGAAAGAGAGTGAAAAAGAAAGAGAGAGAGCATGGAGGAGAGAATGAGAGAGGGAAAGAAAAAACAAAAAGAGAGAAAGAAAGGGAGGGAGGGAGGGAGGGAGGGAGGGAAGGAGGGAAAGAGAGAGGGGAGGAGAGGGGACAAGTACATGTAGAGGAGGATGAACAGGTTTAGAAAGAGGATAGAGAGACAGGGAAAATGAGAAAGAAAACAGAGAGGGAGTGAGAGAAAAGAGAAAGGAAAGATGAGAGGGAGGATGGAGAGATGAGGAAGAGAGCGAGAGAGGATGGAGGGATGAGTGTAGAGGATGGAGAGACGTGCTCTTATCATGAGTGCTCTGGTTCGAACTTAAAATGCACAAATCTGGGCGTCCTCAAAGACCTGGAGCTGCTGCTGCTCAGAGCTACAGAGTGTGAAGAAGAACCTGAGTGTGACGTCACTCCAGTCAAATGAAGCTCACTGAGGCTAGCAGTTATGGGAGTGAATTGCCACGTTTACATGAGAGCTTTAATTTTGATTAAAAGTAAGTTAATTTCGAATAAAAATTAATTTTACTTTAAAAAGACCATGTAAACACTTAATTCCTAATGAAAATGATTATTCAGAATTAAACTTAATTCCGAATTAAGGGGGTGGTTTATTCTGATTTTAAAGCTGAATTAATTTATTCAATCATGTAAACGTTTATTCCACTTAAAAATAATTCCAGTCATTCGGTGCTCGTTGGGTCGTCCTTCTGACGCGATGACGCACTGGAAGATGGCGCCCGGAGCAAACATTGGTGTCAAAATGAAATAATTTTTTTTTTAATAAGTTCGCTGGAAGATTTACAAATAATGAAAAGAGTGGATGGCAGAAAACATAAAAACACTAACCAAACCGAGATGACAAAAAGCCGGTAGCAGCTGAAGTGTGAGTTTTCTTCTGGTCGACGTAAATTTGTTCGTGTCCCTGTCCAATCAGAACCTTCCCCACCCCCAGACGTTGAGTGGAATTAAATAAAACCGATTTAACGTGTTTTCCATCTAAACTTCAATTCAGAATTATTATTTCCATGTAAATTCGAAGGAGAATAATTTAATTCAGAACTATTTAATTCGGAACAATTAATTTGGAATTAAAAAACATCATGTAAATGTGGAGTTTTATTTTAGGAGTAGGAATTTATTCAGGGACAAAATAGTGAAATAAAAAGCCCAGGATCACGTAGAGCGGTTTAACATGACCAAAATGACGAGGCTCACAGCAGCAGGTACAGAGAGAGGGGCCCCCATGCTCACTTCCCCATGCTCACTTCCCCATGCTCACTTCCCCATGCTCACTTCCCCATGCTCACTTCCCCATGCTCACTTCCCCATGCTCACTTCCTATTTGCAATGCGGCGGTTTGTGGGTTAGCTACAGTATGTCTGCTTAGAGCTGTCTCCGGTGGGACTAGTGGCCGCTTGTTGGTACTACAGCGGCAAAAGTCCGTCCTGCAAAAGTATTTTTGTCCCACAGATCGATGTAATCACACTGCTTTGTCTGACAGGGACTAGCAGGTAGGACTGACTCGATAACACATTTTGAAGCACGATATACTGCTACAGAGATACTGCGATAAACAATAATACTGAAACACTGAAACTGAAGCAGGAGAATCCCAGTGAAGCATTTTAATAGACTGTGTCATTAAGAGGCCTGAGGAGCAACAAAGAAGTAACAGAATGAACCAATAATTCGCCATAGAAATCATGTACTCTCCCCCCTACAGCTCAATTCTTATTGCATTTCAATAAAAACACCCCAGATTTCCTACTTTTACAAAAATGTACACACCATAAATATTGAACCCCAAAATCTATTTCATTTATTAATCCCACTGAGCTCGGCCCGTTCACTGGAGTTTTCTAAATAGTGAGTGTGGGCTTCTTCCAGTCCAACTTACTGCATAACACCAACACACATTTGACCACCTACAAAATTCAGTCTGCCCTCAAAATTCAGCAGGCTTAAACTGGGCCTGCTCTCTGCACTAAGTCACTCCCCCTTCAGAGCACTGTCACATTACATTTACCATGCATCTTACAAACAAAACTCCTGCACGTCGCATCAGGTTTGTCAAGTTGCTGTGTACAGTTTTGTATCATGTTTTGTGGGAGCATGGGTGACGTGGACTTGTGGGCGGAGACTTGTACAGGCTCGTACTGCTAATTGTAAGGAGGGTGTGAATAGGGCCCATGTAAAACCTTTACACGCATTAATGATTTTTAATGAGGGAACAATGTTCGAGTTTGCAGTAAACGTCTTTGTTTTAATTCAGCTGTACCTCTTGGTTTTCTTGTACTGTGATTTTTGCGTTCCCACAGAGTTTAATCTGAGGTGAGACCTGGACTAGACCTGGACTGAACCTGGACTAGACCTAGACTAGAGGGGGTCCATCTGGAGGCTGAGACCTGGTTTAGTCCAGGATTAGACCCCAGAGTAGAGGTAGACCCCGTTTGGACCTAGACCATGAGAGACCAGTCAGAGGTCCAGATGGCATGGCCTTATGTCCCACTGCTCACCCAGGACTAAATCAGGACTAAACCAGATCTGGACCAGGTCTGGGCCAGGCCTGGACTCAGACCAAAGGGGATTAGGGAGATTAGGAGGAGATGGGACTGTGGGGGGTATGCGAATGATGAGGTCATCCAGAACTAAAACAGGACTAAACCAGGACTAAACCAGGACTAAACCAGGACTAAACCAGGACTGAAAAAGGACTGAACCAGGACTGAACCAGGACTAAACCAGGACTACCTGTCTCTCACACTTCTATCACCCCAGCCCTCCCCTTTCTCTTCACTACTCCTGTCTCTCCCCCTCTTTCTCTTTCTTTCTCTCTCCTTTGTCCTTTCTTCCTCTCGGTGCTGTTCTCGTGGTGACCTGTGGGGGCGCCGCTGAGCCCCATCACCCACCTGCTCCAGAGACAGAGAGGGAGAGTGTGAAGCGTGAAGCATTGTGGACAGAAATGAGGGATCGAGGGAGAGCAAAAGGGGTAAAGAGAGAGAGGGGGAGAAAGGGAGGGAAATGGGGAGAGAGAGAAAGAGATAAAGAAAGAAAGATAAAGAGAGAGAGGCTGGGTGAGGGAGAGGATGGGAGTGAGGAAAACAAAGAGAAAAATAGGAGGAATGGGAGAAAAGGAGAGAGGTAGGAAGATGTTAGAAGAAAAGGAGGAAGAGAAACAGGGAATGAGATGGATGGAAGATGGGTTAAGAAGGGGAAAGAGAAGAGTGAGAAAGGGAGAGAGAGAAAGAAGAGAGGGCAGGGGTTCAGTTCTTTTTCTGGATTCTCATTATTATCATAGCAATAACTATTCTTCACATGGTCCAAATATAGATAGATAGATAGATAGATAGATAGATAGATAGATAGATAGATAGATAGATAGAAGGAAACAATAAATGTAGAAAGAGAGACTGAAAGGAGAGAGGGATAAAGAAAAGAGGAAGAAGGAGGGGGGGGGGGGGGCAGACTGCAGAGGCTCTGGGCTGTTGCAGGTCTAAAGTCCTGATCTTTGTGATTCTCCTCATGTCCTCTGCTTTTCTCTGCTCCACTTCACCTCCTCTCTCCCTTTACCCTCCCTCTTTTTCTCCATCTGTTCTTTCCCTCCCTCCCTCCCTCCCTCCCTCCCTCCCTCTCTCTCTACCTCTCTCTTTCTTCTCCTTCACTCTCTCTCCCTAATGTGTCTGCATCTGCTCTATCACTCTCCTTCCCTCTCTCCCTCTCTCTCTCTCTTCCTTCCAGGACTAAACCAGGATTAAACCAGAACTAAACCAGAATTAAACCAGAACTAAACCAGGACTGAACCAGGACTGAACTAGGACTGAACCAGGTCAGAGGAGCAGAGGAGGACAGAGCCTTTTCTTTCCTCTTGTTTGTTATGTGTAGTGTAGGTGAGAGAGGAGGAAAGAAGGATGAGAGAGGATGAGAGAAGGATGAGAGAGGAGGAAAGAAGAATGAGAGAGGATGAGAGAGGAGGAGAGAGAGGTGAGAGAGGAGGAGAGAGGAAAAGAGAGGAGGAGCGAGGAGGAGAGAGGGAGAGTGAACCCCAAACACACAGCATACATGTGAGGAAGATGAACAGATATAAAGACAGAGAGAGGGAGGAGAGAGGGTACCCCGTCTCCTCTTCCTTCTCCAGTTCGATGTTCTTCATGGTGATACTCGTAGGATTGGGCAACGTCACGTCGTCATTTTGGTCCAAATGTAAAAAACCCCCTGCTCTAGTGCAGCTGTCCACAGGAGGGACCACAGCCTGGTTTAGTCCTGGTTTAGTCCTGGTTTAGTCCTGGTTTAGTCCTGGTTTAGTCCTGGTTTAGTCCTGGTTTGGTTCTATCCACAGGAGGGACCCATGCTGCACTTTGTTGTCAGCTCCTTTGGACACCACAGTTTTCTAACACAGAAGTCAGAGCACTTGTTTCTTTTATGAAGTCGTTTTAGTTCAATATTGTGATTTAAAATGTGCAAATTACAACAGAACGATCCACGGGGGTCAGAGGTCAAAGCACAAACACTATATGTGTTATTTAAGTGGTCTGAAATTTGAAGGCCACAGGAAGGAGAGAGAGAGGGAGCGGGAAGGACAGGAGAGAGAGAGGAGAGAGAGGACAGACAGAGGAGAGAGGGATGGACAGGAGAGAGGGAGAGAGAGGAGAGAGAGGGAGCAGGAGGAGAGAGGGTTGGACAAGAGAGAGGGAGAGAGAGGAGCGAAGAGAGGGACAGACAGGAGAATAGGCAAGAGATGGATAGAGGGGAGAGAGAGCGGGAGAGGAAAGGGAAGGGCAGGAGGAGAGGTGAGAGAAATGAGAGAGGAGAGGAGAGGAGAGAGAAGGACAGGCAGCGGGCCGTGATCCTCCAGAGCCTAAATAAAAGATGAAGCACGTTTTCAAATCCTCCACAGAGACTCTGAGCAATTTAGAGGAAAATCACACACACAAAAGAGGAGAGGAGAGAGGGAGGAGCAGGGGGAAAGGTGAGAGAGGAGGAGGAGGAGGTGAAAGGAGGGGAGAGAGGAGGAGGAGGAGGAGGAGGGAGGAGGGGAAAGGACAGAGAGAGGAGGAGAGAGGGGGAGGAACAGGAGGAGAAGAGAGAGGAGGAGGAGAGAGGAGTGGAGAGAAAGAGAAAAAAGGACACAGAGAGAGACAGGAGGAGAAAGGAAAGAAAGAGGATGAGAAAGAGAGAGGAGGAGGAGAGAGGAGGGGAGAGAGTGAGGAAGAGGAGGGGAGAGAGGAGGAGATAGAGGGGGAGAGGAGAGAGGGATGAGAAGGATAGAGTAAGGATGGGAGAGAGAGAGAGAGAGAGAGAGAGAGATGAGGAAAAGAAGGAGAAATGAGGAGAGACAGTAAGAGAGAGGGAGGAGGAGAGAGAGGGAGAGAAAGGGAGAAATGGAGAAGAGAGAGAGGAGAGAGGATGATGAGAAGGAGGAGGACAGAGGGAGACAGAGAAACCAGGTCTAAACCAGGACTAAAGCAGGTCTAAAACAACCCTAAATCAAGTCTAAAGCAGGTCTAAACGAGGTCTAAATCAGGTCTAAATCAGGTCCTTGCTTGCCTGCCCTGCTTTAGACCTGATTTAGATCAGACCTAAAGCAGGTCTAAAGCAGGTCTAAAGCAGGACTAAAGCAGGACTAAAGCAGGACTAAAGCAGGACTAAAGCAGGTCTAAAGCAGGACTAAAGCAGGTCTAAAGCAGGATAAAGCAGGACTAAAGCAGGACTAAAGCAGGTCTAAAGCAGGACTAAAGCAGGTCTAAAGCAGGACTAAAGCAGGACTAAAGCAGGTCTAAAGCAGGACTAAAGCAGGACAAAAGCAGGTCTAAAGCAGGTCTAAAGCAGGACTAAAGCAGGACTAAAGCAGGTCTAAAGCAGGACTAAAGCAGGACTAAAGCAGGATAAAGCAGGACTAAAGCAGGACTAAAGCAGGACTAAAGCAGGTCTAAAGCAGGATAAAGCAGGACTAAAGCAGGTCTAAAGCAGGATAAAGCAGGACTAAAGCAGGTCTAAAGCAGGACTAAAGCAGGTCTAAAGCTGGACTAAAGCAGGACTAAAGCAGGTCTAAAGCAGGATAAAGCAGGACTAAAGCAGGTCTAAAGCAGGACTAAAGCATGTCTAAAGCAGGACTAAAGCAGGACTAAAGCAGGTCTAAAGCAGGACTAAAGCAGGTCTAAAGCAGGACTAAAGCAGGCCTAAAGCAGGACTAAAGCAGGACTAAAGCAAGACTAAAGCAGGATAAAGCAGGACTAAAGCAGGACTAAAGCAGGTCTAAAGCAGGTCTAAAGCAGGATAAAGCAGGACTAAAGCAGGTCTAAAGCAGGATAAAGCAGGACTAAAGCAGGTCTAAAGCAGGACTAAAGCAGGTCTAAAGCAGGACTAAAGCAGGTCTAAAGCAGGACTAAAGCAGGACTAAAGCAGGTCTAAAGCAGGATAAAGCAGGACTAAAGCAGGGCTAAAGCAGGACTAAAGCAGGCTCTCTGACCTGGAGTGGCCTCTGATTTTCTTTGTATATTTTCACTTGTGAATATTTCATGGCTCTGCTCCGTCTGCAGCAAAACCTCCAGGAGCTTCTGTAGACCCAAGACCAGCTGCTATTATCACTACTACTACTACTACTTAAACTAATATTACTACTACTACTTCTACTACTGCTATTAGTACTGTTACTGCTATTATTACTATTGCTACTACTGCTGCTATTACTACTGTTACTGCTATTACCACTGCTACTACTACTACTTAAACTAATATTACTACTACTACTACTTCTACTACTACTACTGCTATTACTACTGTTACTGCTATTACTACTGCTACTACTACTTCTACTACTACTACTGCTAACATTACTTCTACTTTACTTGTACTCTGTGTATAGGCGAGTGCAGTTTTTCCTCTTCTGACAGGCTCCTGCTGTGTTTAACTTTCTGAACAGGTCCATCCTTCACTCTCGTCCTCTAATGATTTTCTGTAATCCGCTCCTGTCTGTCAGGAACGCACCTGCAGTCACCTGTCACTCACTGCAGAGCAGCAGAGGAGAGGAGCAGAGGTTTTGCTGCAGACGGAGCAGAGGAGCAGAGGAGCAGAGGAGCAGAGGAGAGGGTCCCTTAAACCTGGTTTAGACCTGGTTTCGTTCTGGTTTAGACCTGATTTAGTCCTTGTTTCAGTGCTGGTTAAGTCCTATTTAGCCTTAGTTCAGTCTCTGAATTAGTCCTGGTTTACACCTGGTTCTGTTCTGGCCCACTCCTGGTTTAGTCCTTTTTAAGTCCTGGTTTAGTTCTATTTTAGTTCTTGTTTGAACTCATTAAGTGTCTGTGATTAGTCCTGGTTTAGATCCAGGTCTGATCCCTCTGGAGTGGGTCCCTGTACAGACTGAAGCAGAGTCCTGTTTAATGAGACCAAACTAAGACCAGACCGAGACCAGACCAAGACCAGACCGAGTCTAGACCAACACCAGACCAAGACCAGACCGAGTCTAGACCAAGACCAGACCAAGTCTAGACCGAGACCAGACCGAGACCAGACTGAGTCTAGACCAACACCGGACCGAGACCAGGTCAAGACCAGACCGAGTCTAGACCAACGCCAACCCAAGTCCAGACTGAGTTAAGACCTGGGATAGAACGTCATATGTCAACTGAACCCTTACAATACTGTAGACCATAAAACTAGGACTAGACCAGGATTAACTCAATCCAGACCGAGTCCAGACCGAGTCCAGGCCGAGTCCAGACCCAGAATGAGCTCTGACAGTGACAAATGAGCCACCTGCAGCTGAGGGAGCAACTGTCTGCTGCCATCCAAAAAACAGACCTGGTTTAGACTTAGTTTAGACCCGGTTTAGACCTGGTTTAGTCTCAGTTTAGTCCCAGTTTAGACCCGGTTTGGACCTTGTTTACACCTAGTATGTATTAGATCTGGTTTAGACCCGGGTTTCGACTTGGGAAAGACTGTTGTTATGTCATCTGAAACCTTACAATACTAGACCATTAGATAAAGCCAGGACTAAACCAGGTCTAAACCAGGTCTAAACCAGGACCAAACCAGATTTAAACCAGGACTAAACCAGGACTAAACCAGATCTAAACCAGGAATAAACCAGATCTAAACCGGATCCGTCTGCAGCTGAACCTCTCCCCTGGGCTCATGCTCAGATTTATAATGAGTCGGAACGAGGTTAGGAGCAGAGGAGAGAGGGAGAGAGAGAAGGAGAGAGCGGAGAGAGAGGAGATCAGAGGGACAAGAGGAGTAAATGAGAAGATGAAAGCGAGAGAGTGAGCAAGAGAGTGGAGGAGAGTGGAGATGGAGGAGAGAGAGACAATTTGGCCCAGGGAGAGAGGAGAAAAAAGAGGAGGAGAGGGAGAGGGCAGAATGGGAGAAAGAGAGAGAAGTGAAGAGAGGGATGAGAGGAGAGGAGAGGAGAGGAGGGGAGCGAGGAGGAGGCGAGAGACAGAAGTGAACACTAAAGACATTACAACATGAAGCTTTTAATTATTACTAACGAATTATTATTAACTCCCAAAAGTCTAAAAGTTCATCACAAACATGAGACCGGGGCATCAGGTTTAATTCAGGAGTTTGACATGATAAAACAATAAGCAATCAAGCAAGTCCCATCGACGTCTTACCAAAATATTATAATACTAGTCTAGTCCTAGTTCAGTCCTGGTTTAGTCCTGGTTTAGTCCTGCTTTAGTCCTGCTTTAATCCTGGTTTAGTCTTGGTTTAGTCCAGGTGTAGTCCTGGTTTAGTCCTGGTATAGTCCTGCCTTAGTCCTGCTTTAATCCTGGTTTAGTCCTGGTTTAGTCCTGGTTCAATCCGGGTTCAGTCCTGGTTTAGTCCTGGTTTCGTCCTGGTTTAGTCCTGGTTTAGTCCTGGTTTAGTCCTGGATTTTGGCAGAACATCTGTCTCTTATTACCCTCCTTTTCTATCTCTCCCTCTAGCATGTCCTCTTCCCCTCTTTCTCTCTATCATGCCTCTGTTTCTCCCTCCCTCTCACCTCTCCCTCTTCTTTCTCCCTCTTCTTTCTTCCTCTTCTTTCTCCCTCTTCTTTCTCCCTCTCTTCTCTCTCATAAATATGGAAGTGTCTCCTGCTGTGTAGTCGCTGCTGGAGACACACTAAACCAACAGAATGCTGCACTGGCACACTGCTCATGTGGCAGAGTGGTTAGCCCTCGCCCCACAGCCACTGGCTCCCAGATCGTGTTTGCATGTTCTCCCTGTGTCTGTTTTTCCATCAGACCCACCGCTCTCTCTCTGTAACTGCTGCTGTCAGGCTCCTCATTCTGACCTTAAATCAGCCCTATAGCCCTGTAGTTTTAATTCTCTGACCCCCGTGGATCATTCGGTTATAATTTGGACATTTTAAATCATAATATTGAACTAAAATAAATGTGCTGGCTTCTGTGTTTGAAAACTGTGGTGTCCAATGGAGCTGACGTGTCCATAAACATCATGACAACAAAGCGCCGCCTGGACCCCCTCCTGTGGATAGAATAGAGGGTTTTTTGCATTTGGACCAAAATGACGACACGACGCTGCCCAATCCTACAAGTATCATCCATTAAGAACATCAAACTGGAGAAGGAAGTGCGGACGTCACAGTGGGCGTGTACCGGCGGAGCTGTGACGTCTTAAAGATGACTCAAACATGCACGAATCACTCCAAATACACCTTCAGAGGCTCAGTGAGAAGACACCACTATAACATGGTTAGAACATCTGACAAGTCCAGTTTGCAGAACAGCTCTGATTTACTGTAATATCACTCTGCATGATCCTGGAGGGTTTATTTCACTATTTTGTCTCTAAACTAAGATATGAGCATTAATAACAGGCCAATCAGGCGCCTTCTTTCCCAGAGGTCGCTCCCGTTACTGACAGGTTTGATTGACAGCAGCGCGGGCAGAAAGGGGCGTTACCTTCAACACGTTCATGCTGTTTTTAAGAAGCAAACACATTTAACATCAATATTTGTGCAAAGTGAATATGAAATCTGTGAATATATTAAAACACTGAATCAGCCGCCCACGATACTGATACTGTATCCCCAAATTTATTATCACAATATTTCGATACTTTTGCACACAGCTTTAAGCCTGGTCTATTCGCTTCTACTGTGTTTTGTCATTCTGGATAGACAGAACGCAGAGGGGGATGAGAGAAAGAGTTACCTTCATCTCACACCTCTCTCTATCTATCCCTCTTTCACATCTCCCTCCCTCTCTCACACTCTCCCTCTCCTCCTCCCTCCCTCTTTCTCTCTCTCTCTTACATATCAGTGTTGGATCAGGAGGAGGAAATGGACTCCCAGCGTCGTTTATCGTGGCGCTGCGTAAGCGTTAGCTCCTCAGATAAAACCGACCAATCCCGTGTCCTCGCGAGATAAGCCTCTACTGCACGCGCCCACAACCCGCTCCTGCCTCTGGACTTCTCTTTATATACCCATATGGGTTTCAGACTGAGGAAAAACAGGACAGTTTCCATAGCGATAAACATTAGGCTAAGGGAAAATTCTCTGTGACGACACAATCCCGGGCTCTATTGTCCCAGCAGTTCTGTTTTCAGTCTTCTACTTCTCCTCATTATTAGTTTATCTTTTAAACTGTGAAATATTTATTTCAATTTATATAAGGTTTGACTTAAAATGTGTCCTCTGCATTTGACCCATTCTTCAGTGTCTCTGGGTTAAACCTGTCAGGAGCAGTGGACCTGATCTGATCTGGTTCAGTTCTGGTTTACACATGTTTTAGTACTGGTATGATCCCTGGTTTAGACCCTGTTTAGAACTGTTTAGTCCTGGTTTGGTCTTGTTTTAGACCCTGGTTCAGTGGGTCCTGTTTTAGTCCTAGTTTAAGCCCTGGTTTAATATCTGTTTTAGAGCTGTTATTAGTCTCTGATTTAGTACTATTTTAGTCCTGGTTTAGTCCTGTTTTAGTCCTGTTTTCGTCCTGGTTTAGTTTTGGTTTAGTCCTGTTTTAGTCCTGGTTTAGTCTTGGTTCTGTTTTAGTCCTGTTTTAGTTCCGGTTTAGTCCTGTTTTAATCCCGGTTTAGTCCTGTTTTAGTCCTGTTTTAGTCCCGGTTTAGTCCTGTTTTAGTCCTGGTTTAGTCCTGGTTTAGTACTGGTTTAGTCTGTTTTGCCCCTCTCCCGCCGTCACATGACTCTTGGATCGATATTCCTGTTTTAGCGGCGGTTGTAAACTTAGCAGCATCATTAGCATTAGCGTTAGCCTCAGGTTCAAGGACACAGGAGCAAAATGCCCTGAAACCTCATTACTGCAGAAGTTCAGAACGCGCCACAGACCCCGTCCTCTGTCCAAAAAAAACAAAAAAACAAAAGACACTTATGAACCATCACACTCTCCTCGGGGCGCAAATGTTTCCCCTATTCTACAAATAGAGACATACAAAGGAAAGTGTCACGATACTAAAATCTCAAACTTGTTTTCGACACTAGCGAATAAACTTGATAAACTTTAACCATTATACCTGATCCCACTCCTGACCCCGTCCTCCAACAGTACAAAGAAAGAGTCCCACCAAAAGACCACACACAAATGATGGTTCCATCTGCCACCTGTATGTGCTGGGATCCAGAACACACTTCTTTACGATGTTAGTCTGGTGTTGACTAGGGATGCACAGATACTAATATTGGTGTAAAATATTTATACTATACACTGAACATTTTGCTTTATCTTGGTTGGGTATTTAACAGTATGTAATACGGAATTTAAGAAAGATTTTGGCTTAGAACGTCTCATAATGTTTGAACTTTTATTCATACAGGCTACATAACAACTGTGTAATAAGTTAACTGTGTTTTAAATATAATAAGTGACATTTTCTGGCACTTATTATATTTCCACTTATTTCCATTTTCTCAGGTATCAGCAGATACTTAAAATCAAAATATCGATATCGATATTGGACCTGACAAAGCTGGATCAGTGAACCCTTCGTCCTGACATGTTTGGGTGACAAGAACATGTCCAGATAAAAACTCAGCCTTTGTCTTTTAAAAAAAGAACACACAAAGTGATCTAAAAGAAGACATCATGAACTTCATTAACAGTTCAGATGGGCGTGATTGACAGGTGGATTAGCCAATCAGGGTCACACATGGTCTGTCTGTATCAAAACAAATCTGTCTGTTTATGAGGAAAAAAGAAAGAACAAAAATATCACAGGACTGAAAACCATGGAGGATTTGTGCAGAATCAGTGAGTGAAGCACTAAACTCTGTTCATCTGAGGAGGGGAATGTGATTTTATTTGTAAATGATGGTGACCAATGAGCTCCTTCGTTTCACATGAGTCACTGAAATAAACAAATCTGATTGGACGATCATGTTTGAGCCTGACTCGAGACATGGCAGAGGGCGTCATATGTATAAGAAACACAGAGGTCTCAGTGTGGACTTGTCCTCATGAGAAGCCTCTGTAAAATAGATGAAAAGACAAAAGCAGTATAATCCAGTATATATGGGAACACCTGCTCTTCTCCCCGAGGCCCTGGTACAAGGGGCTGATACGTCACCGTCACTCACTGGACCAGAGCTATCAGACCAGAACCAGGCAGGTCTATATTGTGCACATCACCAATGCCCTGATGACGTCTTCTCCTGCTCGTTTTAACAATCACTCCACACTGACTCATGAACCCTGAAACAGCTATGCTCCAAAACATATATCGTCCTGTAAGGAAAGCAATAAACTCTTCATTACACCAAGTCCACAGTGTTCAGACGAAACCAAGGTCCTCTGGGCTTACTGCACACACACAAACACACACACAAACACACAAACACAAAAACACACACACACAGACACACACAGACAAACTGTGCTCAAGCTTCAGCACACTCGACCATGAAAGAGTCCAACTGCTTCACTCCCAAAATGAAGCTTCCTGGGTTTTTACTATTTTAAAATAAGAGTCTAAAACAACCACACAACATGTATATACAGATAGCTTATACCCATAAAGTACTTTTACTGCAGTGCTTTCAGTGTAGTACTTTTCCTGTAGTACTTTTGTTGTAGTCTAGTTGAGTACCTTAAAGTCGCAGATGCAGGTGACCATGTTTCCGATCCTCAGGCACTCTCCATCAAACTTACAGGTGTTTGTGTCACAGAGGAACAGGTCTGTGTCTCTGTCGTCATATCCTGAGGAGAAAAGAAGAAGCACAGGTCAGGACTGAAGCACACATCAGGATGAAACACACATCAGGACTGAAGCACACACACACATCAGGACTGAAGCACACACACACATCAGGACTGAAGCACACACACACATCAGGACTGAAGCACACATCAGGATGAAGCACACATCAGGACTAAAGCACACATCAAGATGAAACACACATCAGGACTGAAGCACACATCAGGACTGAAGCACACATCAGGAGGAAACACACATCAGGACTGAAACACACACATCAGGACTGAAGTACACATTAGGACTGAAACACACACATCAGGACTGAAGCACACATCAGGATGAAATACACATCAGGACTGAAGCACACACACACATCAGAACTGAAGCACACACACACATCAGGACTGAAGCACACATCAGGACTGAAGCATACACACACATCAGGACTGAAGCACACATCAGGACTGAAGCACACACACACACATCAGAACTGAAGCACACATCAGGACTGAAGCACACACACACATCAGGACTGAAGCACATCAGGACTGAGGCACACATCAGGACTGAAGCACACACACACACATCAGGACTGAAGCACATCAGGACTGAGGCAAACACACATCAGGACTGAAGCACATCAGGACTGAGGCACCCATCAGGACTGAAGCACACATCAGGACTGAAGCACACATCAAGACTGAAGCACACATCAGGACTGAAGCACACATCAGGACTGAAGCACACATCAGGACTGAAGCACACACACACATCAGGACTGAAGCACAAACACACATCAGGACTGAAGCACAAACACACATCAGGACTGAAGCACATCAGGACTGAGGCACACACACATCAGGACTGAAGCACATCAGGACTGAGGCACACATCAGGACTGAAACAACCAAACGAACCAAAACAAACATGGAGTCGCAGACAGACATACTTCAGCCTATTTTATTAAAACTCTAGTTTATGACAAAAAGTTAGATTTTTCGCCTTATTCTCCTGTTGTGAAGTTTCTAGTGTGAAGATTCTAATAGTCATCATCACATTCCCTGTTTCCGATCTCTTCAGTGAGAGATGTTCAGATGGATAATGTGTAGAACTCACTTCAGAGTGACACACATCCATCTGGAGTGAGCTTAAGAGTGAGGTTAAGATTGATCACAATTGTAATTTGAATGGATGAAGTCACAAAGGCTGCAGTTTTTTAAATTCCATAATTTCCTCCACAAACAACAAAATCTTCTGCATAAAACCGTCCCTGTAGTTTAGATCTGTACAAACATGATCTGAAATGTGATTCTTGTATTTGTTTATAAACCAAAATTATATTTTTTTCCCAAATGGTTCAGCCCAGAATACAATCAATAAAACATCCAGACAGTTTAGAACTCTGAAGCACCAACTCTGTACCCAGGGCCTGAGCCAGAATCATGCCCAGAGTACAGACCAGGACAAAACCAGGACTAAACCAGGAGTAAAGTAGGACTAAACCAGGACTAAACCAGGAACTAAACCAGGACTGAACCAGGACTAAACCAGGAAAAAACCAGGACAAAAGCAGGACTAAACCAGGACTAAACCAGGAATAAACCAGGACTAAACCAGGACTAAACTAGGACTAAACCAGGACTAAACCAGAACTAAACCAGGACTAAGCCAGGACTAAGCCAGGACTAAACCAGGAGTAAACCAGAACTAAACTAGGACTGAACCATGACTAAACGAGAACTAAACCTGGACTAAGCCAGGACTAAACCAGGACTAAACCAGAACTAAACCAGGACTAAACCAGGACTAAACCAGGACTAAACCAGAACTAAACTAGGATTAAACCAGGACTAAACCAGAACTAAACCAGGAATAAGCCAGGACTAAGCCAGGACTAGATCAGGTCTAAATCAGGAACTAAATCAGGACTAAATAAAGGAAATAGGAATAAGACAGGACTAAACCAGGCCTAAAGTAGGACTAAACCAGGACTAAACCAGGTCTAAAGTAGGACTAAACCAGGACTAAACCAGGAGTAAATTAGGACTAAACCAGGACTAAACCAGGAACTAAACCAGGACTGAACCAGGACTAGACAAAGTCCTCAAAGTATCAGCTATACTGAGCTATCAGAGCTCAGTTTAGTTCAGATGGTAGACCTGGTTTGGTCCTCTAGTCCTGGATTATCCAAAGTTTATCCCAGTGTTGATGTGGCCTCTGTTCAAGTGTGATCGAAACCAACACTGAACCAGGACTGAACCAGGACACATCGGGACACACCAAGACTAAGCCAGGACTAAATCAGGACTAAGCCAGGACTAAACCAGGACTAAACCAGGAAGAGGCATTGTGTGTTGCTTTTGTTGTCTTGAGCCTGTTTTCTGTTAGCGTCTGTTAGCGCCGTTAGCTCGTCAGCATGAGGCACAGGAAACAGCGGACTTCCCGATCGGCGCGCCCTGCTGCTCCGGAGCAGATTACAACTCTCTGAATTATTCACCAAAACAAGCTCCGGCATCAAATATTCATCACGCGTGTTTTCATCGGACCAACGCTACCAACCAGAGCCA
This sequence comes from Taenioides sp. WSHXM2023, assembly GCA_029959045.1. Taxonomy (NCBI): domain Eukaryota; kingdom Metazoa; phylum Chordata; class Actinopteri; order Gobiiformes; family Gobiidae; genus Taenioides; species Taenioides sp. WSHXM2023. The sequence continues at coordinate 30,527,659 of CM057099.1, forward strand.
CTTAGTGTGTCATGCTAACGGCTACACCTGCTCCTCAGACCCCCCGCTGTACACCTCACACACGAAACATTCACACACTGAGGCCTAACATACAGGACAGGAGAGGGGGAGAGGAGGAGGAGAGGAACGAGAGAGGAAGAGGAGAGGAAAGAGAGAGGAGGAGGAGAGGAAAGAGGGAGGAGGAAGAGAGGAAAGAGAGAGGAGAGGAGGAGAGAAGAGGAGAGGAAAGAGAGAGGAGAGGAAAGAGAGAAGGGGAGGGGGACAGGGAGGAGAGCAGAGGAGGAGGAGAGAGGGCAGGGGAGAAAGAAGACAGAGGAAGAGGAGGAAAGGAGAGGAGAAAGGAAAGGAGAAGGAGGAAAGGGAGGAGTCCCAAACAGTGTATGGGACAGACAGAGGTGGGAAAATGAGACAAACGAAATGATTTCTGAAGGAGCGCCGCGAGAAACACAAATGTTCAAAGCGTTTCACATTGATTATGATTTCTTCTGAACGTTACTGTAATAAAGCGACACCAGGAGCAACGCAGGAAACAGTTTTATATTTTTAGTTTTTGGCTGAAATTTGTGAGTGAAAGAAGATCTGGCAACCGCCGAGGAGTCAACACGTTTGCTCTTTTAGTTTGAGCAGAGACAGCCAAAAGAGAGAGGGAGGAGAGGAGGAGAGGAGAAAGGGAGGAGAGAGGAGAGAGGGAGGAGAGAGGAAGGAGACGAGAGGATTGGAGAGGAGAGGGGAGAGAGTGAGGAGAGGAGAGGAGACAGCCAAAAGAGAGAGGGAGAGAGGAGGAGAGGAGAAAGGGAGGAGAGGAGACAACCAAGAGAGAGAGAGAGGGGAGAGGAGAGAGGGAGGAGAGGCGACAGCCAAAGGAGAGAGGGAAGAGAGGAGAGAGGGAGGAGGAGAGGAGACAGCCAAAAGAGAGAGTGAGGAGAGGAGGAGAGGAGAGGAGAGAGGGTGGAGGAGAGGAGACAGCCAAAAGAGAGGGAGGAGAGGAGACAGCCAAAAGAGTGAGGGAGGAGAGGAGAGAGGAGAGGAGAGAGAAGAGACAGCCAAAAGAGAGAGGGATGGAGAGGAGGAGAGGAGAGAGAGAGGGGGAGGAGAGGCGAGAGGGAGAAGAGGAGACAGCCAAAAGAGAGAGAGGAGAGAGAGAAGAGTCAGCCAAAAGAGAGGGGGGGGGGGGGGGGGGGGGAGGGAGGAGATGAGACAGCCAAAAGAGAGAGAGGAGGAGAAGAGACAGCCAAAAGAGAGAGAGGGGAGAGGAGGATAGGAGATAGGGAGGAGAGGAAGCAGCCAAAAGAGAGTGGGAGAAGAGGAGACAGACAGGAGAGAGGGAGGAAAGGAGGAGCAGAGACAGCCAAAAGAGAGAGGGATGGGCAGGGAGGAGGAGAGGAGACAGCCAAAAGAGAGAGGGATGGAGAGGAGGAGAGGAGACTGAGAGGGAGGAGACAACCACAAGAGAGAGAGCGGGAGAGGAGACAGCAAAAAGAGAGAGGGAGGAGAGGAGGAGAGAGCCAAAAGAGAGAGGCATGGAGAGGGAGGAGAGGAGACAGCCAAGAGAGAGAGGGATGGAGAGGGAGGAGGAGAGGGAGGAAGAGATGAAACAGACAAAACAGAGAGAGATGGAGAGGAGACAGCCAAAAGAGGGAGGAGAAGAGAGGAAGATATAGAGAGAAAGAGACAGGGAGCAGCCAAAAGAGAGCGGCAGGAGAGGAGAGAGGGATCAGGCACTGAGCCACAAAGAGATGGAGATTAAAACTGTGGCTCTTTAAAAAGTTGAAACTGAAACTAATAAAACCAAATACAACAATGGAACTAAACCAGGACTAAAGCAGGACTGAACCAGGACTTAACCATGACTAAACCAGGACTAGACCAAAACTAAACCAGGACTAAACTAGGACTAGAGTAGAACTAAGCCAGGACGAGACCAGGACTAAACCAGGAATAAAGCAGGACTAGACCAGAATTAAACCAGGACTAAACCAAGACTACACCAGGAGTATAACAGGACTAAACAAAGACTAAACCAGGACTAACCAGGACCCTTTGTGTCAGATGCCCTCCCTGTCTCTCCATGGGGTCTTATTCTGTGTAAAAGCTGCTCACCCTGTAGTTTAGACCTCTACAAACATGTTCTGAAGTGCCTGGGGTTCCTGGATGAGTTTAAAGTTCAGATCTCTCTTATCAGTTGAAGCCAGTTTAGATCAATACTGAGGTTTACACTGAACGAAATGTGAAATGATCTACTCTTAGTTTAAATCAGCCTCGTAGGGTTTGTGTGCTCTATAGTTCTATAGATCTGTGACCCCCGTGGATCATTCTGTTTTCATTTGGACTTTTTTAAATCAAGAAATAAAGAAACAAGTCCACTGACTTCTGCTTTAGAAAACTCTGGTGTCCAGTGGGAGCCGACGTCGCCATAAACGTCATCACAACAAAGCACCGCATGGGCCCCTCCTCCAAACACAAATCATTCCAAATACAAGTTCAGAGGGTCAATGAGTAAGAGTAACATGGTTCAATGACCTGACAAGTCCAGTTTACTGAGTAGTGTGTATGAAAAAGCATGTTATATTTATTACAGTAAAAACTGTAGAACTAAACCAGAACTAAACCAGGACGAAGATTAAACTAGGGCTAAACAGGACTAAACCAGGGCTAAACCAAGACTAAATTAAGACTAAACCAGGGCTAAACCAGGAGCCTAAAACACAGAAGACTGTCCTAGTTATTATTGATGACTGACACATTTTTCAGTATCCTCAAAAGACCTGAGGCCTCAGAAAGAACAAACATCAAACCTGCTTGTTTTGGTGACATGTAGTATTTACAGCATCCACAGGTTTTGTTATTCACTGACCACTGGAACAGAGTTCATATTCCATGACCATCTGGATCATGTTAAAGTGCAGTGACCAGAGCTGAGATGACCTGAGTTTGAGAAGCTCACACAGAGACACTGCTAAAAACAAAGCGTCCAAAATGACACAACAGCGCTTCTGTTTTAGCTTCAGACGATTTTCAAAAGTGAATTTCACATTGGAGCTACTGTAATTGCACTGTTCCAGTCAATTCTGGCCTTTTATTGTTGAAATCCTTTGTCCTCTGCACGCGGCTCCGCTGTAAATCACGGGATAAACAGGTCATACTCTCCGGACCCACGGAAAGAGTCAAACATACGTGGAAAAAATCTACCGTGGAAACAGGTTAGATTTGAAATGAGCTTCAAGTTTGTCTCTGCACAGAAATGCGCCAGGACACAATGGACACGGTTAAAGGGGACACGTTTAAAGGGAAGATGTTCAAGGGGGAGATTTTTAAAGGGGGGATGTGACTCAAAATGACCGCGCAGGTTTTCCGTTTTTGCTCCGGATTCGCTCAGATTCCGTTAGATTCGGTGAAGAGAGCGGCTCGTGAAAAGCGTCTCTTTGTGACGCTCCGCGCGGACATTTTAAACCTTTGCAATAAAAAATATGAAGCTTAAATATTGTTCATATGCGTTTGTGTCGCTCTGCCGCGTGTCTGCCGCTCTCGTATGCGGCAGAGCGCAGACACGCAGCGGGCAGGTGAGAGCGGTGCCGCGCGGTACCTACCGGAGCAGTTCCAGCCGGTGGGCGTCTGACAGTCGCTGAGGGAGGAGGGGAAGGCGCGCAGCTGCTCCACAGGTAAGGCGGCGAGGAGCGACACAAGCGTCAACCGCAGCCAGCCGCCCGCGCCGCTCCACCACCAGCCGCGCGGCAGAATCATGTCAGCGGCAACACGCGGCACAGGCAGGCGTCAGAGGCGGCGGCAGGAGGCTCCGGAGGTATAACAGACACACGCCGACGATCTCAGCTCTCCGTGGCCGCTCACAGCGCTCTCACACCGGGGCATCGTCCGCGCAGAAGAGCCGCCACCCCCATGCGCCAAAAGTTATCCATACGCGGTATCCGAATGAGATGTTTTCTGAGGCGAGCGATGCTGTAGGATCCCGGGGAGACGTGGAGGCACAAACACGGCGGAGAGGCGGCAGAGGACGCGGTATTCCGTGGCGTAATAATAAAATCCAGAGTTCGAGGCGCGGAAACGGTGCGGTGCGACGCGGTAAAGGGTCCTCCGTGCGTCCACCGCGGCGTCGCTCCCTCTGTGCCCGCGGAGAGAGCTGTGCACCGTGACTCTCTCTCTCTCTCTCTCTCTCTCTCTCTCTCTCTCTCTCTCTCTCTCCTCTTTGATGGGGTCACGTGGTGTGTGATGGTGGGATGGAGGAGGAGAGGGGAGACGAGGAGAGGAGGGGATGGAGGAGAGGAACCGAGGAAATAAAGAAAGAGAGGAAAATCAACCCAAAAGAACCCGAACAGTCACATCTGACCGGCAGAGGGCGCACAGACATCAGCACCCGCACTGAGGAGGGAAGCAGCCACCTGATGATGTCACCATGTGTAACAGAGTGTGGTGGACTGTGCAGAGGGAGACAGACTAAATCTGCAGGATTACTGAAACATGTGACTGAAACAAAGCACAACTCCAGGTGACCAAGAACTTCATTAGTACAAAACGTGACTGACTGAACCAGGACTAAACCAGGACTAAACCAGGACTGAACCAGGACTAAACCAGGACTAAACCAGGACTGAACCAGGACTAAACCAGGACTAAACCAGGACTGAACCAGGACTAAACCAGGACTAAACCAGGACTGAACCAGGACTAAACCAGGACTAAACCAGGGAGGAGGCCCCGGGGAAGACCCAGGACACGCTGGAGGGACTATGTCTCTCGGCTGGCCTGGGAACGCCTTGGGATCCCCCCGGAGTTGGAGGAAGTTTCTGGGGTGAAGGAAGTCTAGGAGTCCCTGCTTAGATTGTTAGCCCCGCGAGCCAGCCTCGGATAAGCAGAAGAAAATGGATGGATGTATGAACCAGGACTAGACTAGGAATAAACCAGAACTAAATGTAGTTCAATTTGTTTTGTCTCATGATGAAAAACGTTAGATTGTGTCACGAGTTTTGAGGAGAGGAAGATAAGCTTCAGAGAGAGAGAGAGAGAGGGACGGAGAGAGGGATAGTGACAGAGGAAAGAGAAGGGGGAGGGAGCGAGCAAGCGTGAAATCAGGAACAGTGGTTCAGTGTCAAGCCGCCTCCGGACAAGGTCAAGTTCAACGTGAGAGCAGAAAAGTACTACTACTGTTACTACTACTTCTACTACTACTATTACTCTACTGCTACTGCTACTGGTTTCCTCCATCAACCAAAAACATGCACTATGTGTCAAATCCTCCACCTGAGAGTCCTGACAAAGACCAGCTCAAGATCTGGAGATGAGTCCCACTGCTCCTGACCAGTTTAACCCAGAGACACTGAAGGATGGGTCAAATGCAGATTTAACCCAGAGACACTGAACACTAAAAAAAAGGTTGCTGGATTTGCGTAAAAACAATATGTAAAGCGGTTGCATACAATAAAATGATGTTTAGGCTTTGAAACTTAAGATAAGATAATCCTTTATTTGTCCCACAATGGGGAAATTGCAGTGTCACAACGCAAGTTTCAGAAACAGTAGGAAGATAAGAGCATGCATCAAAATCAAGATAAATAATAATAAGTATTTACAATCAACTAAAAACACAACACTGTAAAGCTCAAAGGCACAGGAATGTTGCACAATAAGTGTCTTTGATTCTGAGCAGTGAACAAACAGCAGTTAAAGTGACTCCAGTATAGTAATATATAATATTACTACAATAAAGTGACTCAGATGATTGTGTACAGTGCAGTGATGGACAGTGGTGGTTAAATAAATAAGTAGCAGGTAAAGTGACTTTAAATAATATTGCACATTGTTATTGTTACTATGGAGATGACACATGGTTACTATGGAGATGACACATGACTAGCATTGATCATTGTACAGTCTGACAGCAGCAGGAAGGAAAGACCTGCGAAACCTCTCCTTCACACAGCGAGGGTGAATCAGTCTGTCACTGAAGCTGCTCTCCAGAGCAGACAGGGCGTCCTGCAGGGGGTGACCCTCATGGTCCAGCATAGACATGAGTTTAGCCAGGACCCTCTGCACCGAGTCCAGAGGACAGCCCAGGACTGAGCTGGACTTCTTGATGACCTTATCCAGTTTCTTCTTCTCCCTCTCTGTGATGCAGCTGCACCAGCAGACCACACCGTACAGGATGGCTGATGTCACCACAGAGTCATAGAAGGTCCTCAGGAGTGGCCCTCTCACGCCAAACGACCGCAGTCTCCTCAGGAGATAGAGCCGACTCTGGCCCTTCCTGTACAGTGCATCTGTGTTGTGAGTCCAGTCCAGTTTGTTGTTCAGATGAACACCGAGGTACTTGTAAGAGTCCACTCTCTCAATGTCTCTTCCCTGGATGTTCACTGGTGGGGGGGCAGTAGAATGGCGTCTGCGGAAGTCCACCACCATCTCCTTGGTCTTCCCCGCGTTGATGAGAAGGTGGTTCCGGTGACACCAGTCCACAAAGTCCTGCGTTACTCCTCTGTACTCCACGTCGTCATCGTCCGTGATGAGACCGATGATGGCGGAGTCATCGGAGAATTTCTGCAGGACGTAGCTGTCCGTGTTGTGTCTGAAGTCTGCAGTGTAGAGGGTGAAGAGGAAGGGCGCGAGGACCGTGCCCTGGGGCGCCCCCACACTGCAGGTCAGTAGGTCAGACACGCAGTCCTGGACTACCTCACAAACTGGGGCCGGTTTGTGAGGTAGTCCAGGATCCACTCAGCCAGGTCACAGTCCACTCCTGCCCACTCCAGCTTGTCCCTCAGGAGCAGCGGCTGGATGGTGTTGAAAGCACAGGAGAAGTCAAAGAACAAGATTCTCACAGTGCTGCCGGGCCTCTCCAGGTGGGACAGTGAGCGGTGCATCAGAGAGATGATGGCTGAGAGATGATTATTTCGATCCCGTCTACACGTATTTTTCTCAGAACATGAACGTCACTTTTTCACGTTGATAAAATGTGATCATATCATGCTGAATATGTATATTTATCTTATGTTACCTTATCTTATTATAAATTATAAATATCTTATTATTAATTTATATTAAAAATTTGCCTTTTTATGGTTTTATTTTTGATGTATAATTTAATTCTGTCTACACAATTATTTTAACATGCAACGTCACATGTTGTTAAAGGGTTTTAAAGTAAAAGAATACAAAAACACTCTTTAGTTTTCCACAGTTCAGTGTTGTCTTAAACAGAATCAAACACACACAGAGCACAGGTACAGAGACACACAGTTTGGAGTTGGACAGTGTGAGGACTTATTCCAGTGAAGACACTCTGGTCTCTGCCTGTGGACACAGGAGTAACACATGATGGACACATTATGATGGTCTACTCTGTGTTGTAGATGTTTAAATAAACTTAAAGTACTTATTACTCTTTAATACAATACTGGACCAGAACAGAACCACATGAACATTAGAATTGTACCTGTTCATTAGGAAGTATATGTTGAAAATAATTTTTGTTGGTTTACTTACTGTGTTCATCTGTGGTCTGTGTTTTGTTGATTCTCAAACATCTTCCTGTTTTCTGAAAGATACAGAGATTTTTATTTTGTTTTAGTCTTTTTATTTGAACTGGTAACCTCATTTTTAGAATGGTGCAAAAAAACGACTAACTAACATCACCTATAGCATTCATGAACTTACCCACAGCTACAGCAGTGCTCTGGATATCACTGTTTGTGTGTTGAAGACTCTGGAAGCAGCACATTCAAATCTTTGTCCAACTGTCTCACTCTTGTAGATGGACAGTCAAAAACACATTGTTTCATGGACACAGTCCTCACATTAACCCCAATTTCAAATAAAACACCACAAACATGTGTTTACAGTGACGACATTCTAGGCCTGAGGAGCATCTTTGAAAAGTCTTACCTCCAGATCAGCTCTCACTGTCCTCCTGGACACACTGCAGTGTCCTCTGCTCCTGTAATTGTCCTGTGTCCTGAGTGTGTCCTCTGCTCCTGTAACTGTCCTGTGTCCTGAGTGTGTCCTCTGCTCCTGTAACTGTCCCGTGTCCTGAGTGTGTCCTCTGCTCCTGTAACTGTCCTGTGTCCTGAGTGTGTCCTCTGTCCTGTAACTGTCCTGTGTCCTGAGTGTGTCCTCTGTCCTGTAACTGTCCTGTGTCCTGAGTGTGTCCTCTGTCCTGTAACTGTCCTGTGTCCTGAGTGTATCCTGTGCTCCTGTAACTGTCCTGTGTCCTCCTGGACACACTGCAGTGTCCTCTGCTCCTGTAACTGTCCTGTGTGTGTGTTTAGTCCTAGTTTAGTCCGGGTCTAGTTCTGGTTTAGTCCTAGTTTAGTCCTGGTTTAGTCCTGGTTTAGTCATGGTTCAGTCCTGGTTTAATCCTGGTTCAGTAGTGGTTCAGTCCTGGTTTAGTCCTGGTTCAGTCCTGGTTTAGTCCTGGTTTAGTCCTGGTCTAGTTCTGGTTTAGTCCTAGTTCAGTCCTGGTTTAATCCTGGTTCAGTAGTGGTTCTGTCTTTGTTTAGTCCTGGTTTAGTCCTGGTTCAGTCCTGGTTTAGTCCTGGTTTAGTGCTCGTTTAGTTCTGGTTTAGTCCTGGTTCAGTCCTGGTTTAGTCCTGGTTCATAATCACCAAATGTCTGAATAAATCATGTGTGTGAGCGCCTCCCGGGGGCTGTGGCCGGGATCACGTTTCACCGGAGGTCAGAGGGGAGGTGAGGGAGAGAGAGAGAGAGAGAGGAAAAAGAGGGAGGAAAACAGAGGGGTGAAAAAAGAGAGAGAGGGAGGGAGGAAGAGGGGCAGGGTGGAGTGAGAGAAACTGAGGAAGAGAGAGGAGAGGAGGTGGTAGAGGGAGGGAAGAAAGAGAGGAGAGGGTGGAGAGAGACTAAGACTTACAGGAGGGAAAGAGGGAGAAAGATGAAGTGAGAGGAGAGAGGGAGAGAGGGGCGGGGGTGTTAATGGATAACTATGATGTCACTGTATTGATTTTGTATTTTGGAGATTTTTGTTTCTCTGCGACTAAATGCACCAAACATCTGCTCAAGGCTTATTGTGAATACTGTGAAAGAAGTAGTAGTAGTAGTAGTTGTAGTAGTAGTTGTAGTAGTAGTAGTAGTAGTAACAGCAGTTGTAGTAGTAGTAATAGCAGTCGCAGTAGTAGTAATAACAGTTGTAGTTGTAGTAGCAGCAATCGTAGTAGCAGTAGCAGTAGTAGTAGCAGAAGTTGTAATAGTAGCAGTAGTAGTAGTAGTAGCAGTAGCAGTAGTAGTAGCAGTAGTTGTAATAGTAGCAGTAGTAGTAGTAGTAAGTAGTAGTAGTAGTAGTAGTAGCAGTAGCAGTAGTAGTAGTAGCAGTAGCAGGAGTAGTAGTAGTAGTAGTAGTAGCAGTAGCAGGAGTAGTAGTAGTAGTAGTAGTAGCAGTAGCAGGAGTAGTAGTAGTAGTAGCAGTAGCAGGAGTAGTAGTAGTAGTAGTAATTTTAGTTGTGTTTGTTTGTTTACTTCACGTGACATCAGCACATTGCAGAATCCTCTAGTTTGATCAGTTGAGATGCTGCAGGTGAAAAGGACAAAATCTCAGCAGTAGAGACATCGTTTTGAAACCTCTCCTGTAGTTTACCCACAGAAATGTACTACAAGTGTTTCTCTTTGTTGTCGCATCAGATACTACAAATACACAGAGGGGATTTTGAATCTTATTTAGTATTTGAGTAACCAAGATCTGACTAAAAATTGGCCTCATTTTTGGAGTTAAAACTTGAATAAAATAAACCAGACTTGAAATTAGACATAAAACATCCTCCTGTGTGTTTGCTCCAAATCCTGCTAAGTACAAAAGTGTAGAGTTTGGTGTGTGTCGGTGCTGCTTTAAGGGCTGATCCTTATGTCTTTGTGGGAGGAACAGCCTTTGAAGTTACAATGTCCCATTGTGTTGCGATGTCGCTCTGAAGGGGAATGACTCAGAGCGGAGAGCAAAGGGAGGGGGATTCAGATAAAACATGTGAATACAGCATTTTCAAAACAATAAAAGGTAATATGGTGATCTAAATATGTGATGTGATACAGTTAATACTCCACAGAAGTGGCATACCGACTCTTTAAGCATGAATTTATAAATTATAATAAGTTTGTGGAGCCAGTACCAAACAAGGCACACATTAGCAAACACTGACAAAAAAGTTTTTATACTCAAGAAAAAATACAGAATGAACACATTTTCAGCAGCCTGTGATCAGTGTGAGCGTTCATGGTCCTGTTTAGGAGTTTGATTTTCATCTAAAAAGAGAGAGACTAACTGAAAAATCATTGGCTGCTTTTCCATCTTCAAGACCCATTCACACACACCAATGTACACAGACACACAGAACGACAGCATTCATGTGGGAGCTGGAACTGCACTACCAACCGGTGGATCAGTGGATCTGATCACTCAACCAATTTATTTCAAAAGTAGGATTCAAACCTCCAACCTTTGGATCAGTGGGCAAACACTCTACCAGCTGAGCTCCTGTGACCAGTGACTGCACAACTCAGCACACCTGCTGTAGTTCAGAGAAGTCAGTTCTTTCTGGTCAGATTGTGTTAAAACTCAGATTAAAGTCAAATTTGAGTAACAGTGCTTCAGACAAAGCAGTGCCTACAGTTAGCATCACACCTCCGGAGAATCTTGATGACAAAGTATGAGTAATTATTTCAAACACAGCCCCTTTTCTCGCCGTGTGAAACCGAGCAGAAACATGCGTCAAAGCTGTGTGTGGTGTTCGAGTGTGCTCCATAAACATGAGCCGAGTGTGTTTTTATCACCGTCTCATCGGTCCCGGTTTTATTCAAACTCAATCATTGACTTTTACGGTGCGCCGCTGTTTTGAACCCATCCCCTCCACCCATACGATCTGTGCTCATCATCACAAACGGAAATGTCAGCGCGTTCTGGAGTGTTTCTGATCATCATAAAATATCAAAGGGCGCTCTCGTGTGTGGGGATGGGATGGTATCGGCCGGGAGGACAGGCTCAAGTGTGTGTGCGTGTGTGTGCGTGTGTGTGTGTGTGTGTGTGTTTGTTTGTTTGTGTGTGTGATACTGTATGTAATATGATTGAGAACAATAGAAAAAAGACATATTAGAGGTGGGTTTTATAAATAGTATAAATAGAGAAGATTGTATCGGCCCAGAGGACAGGTCATAACAAAGGAAACGTGCATCATAAAAACAGAGGGTGGTGGATGGTATCGCTCAAGAGGACATGGTAAATGAGTATATGACTGAGGACAAAAGGAAAAAGACATGTCAGAGGCAGGATCATATCGGCCGCGAGGACAGGGAAAAACTGCTTTTAAGAACAACATTGTCAGTTGCAGATTATATCGGCCAAGAGGACAGATTTTAAAGGTGCATTATGTAACTTTTCAGTTTGGGGTCTGTCACCTGCTTGTTTCTATGGAGATGTCATTTCTCTGCCTGGAATGTTCCACAGTGTGACATAAAACAGCTCTACTTTACATTTATTCACTTACAGGTGGGTTTTTTTTAGCTCAAAAATACCTAGAAAAACAGACATTCTGACTGTGAGCGGGGTCGCCTCTCCACAGATCTGACCTGTAACTTGGCCTGGTTTGGTTTCCGTGAAGATAGAAAGGTTTAAAGCCATACTGTGAAACATTTCTGACAAAGCAATAACATCTCCATGGAGAAAAGCATTTGACAGATCCTCCATCAGAAAAGTTACACGATGCACCTTTAAGCAACATGTGATATCTAGCATGTGATGGAGTGTATAGTTTGCAGTGGTTAGAAATATTGACACTTTGCAGTAACATCATGCCGGGGGTGTTCTACATGTATCTCTATGACAATGCAAGCAGTGACAAATACGTTTTAAGATGGGCTGAAAACGTAAGAAAAAATACAAAATGGATTTAAACAACACATTGTCAGGAGGTTGTGATCAGTCTGAGCATTCATGGTCTTGTTTAGGAGTTTGAGTGTTACAATAAAGCTCAGATTGAAATCATATAGAGATTCTGACAGAGTAGTGCCTACAGTTAGCATCACACCTGCAGTGAAAATGGATGGAAAGTTGATTACATCAGCTGCAAAGTATCAATAAGATAACATTTAAAAGTACAGCAATAACAATGTATTTCTGAAACAGAATGGATTTATTTACAGTTGTATGAAAAGGTTTGGGCAAACTTGACAATTGCCATTATTTTCATTTATAAATCATTGGATGTTTGGGTCCACAACGTCATCTTGATCTATCAAATAACTAATGGACACAGTAATATTTCAGCAGTGAAATTAGGTTTAACAGATATTTAGGTTCAACAGAAATATGCATCAAAACAAAATTAGACCGGTGCATAAATTTGAGCACCTTAACAGAAAAATCATATAAATGTTTAGTAGAGCCTCCTTTTGCAAAAATAACAGCCTCTAGATGCATCCTACAGCCACTAATGAATGTCTGGATCCTGGATGAAGGTCTACTGGACCATTCCTCCTTACAAAACATCTCTAGTTCAGTGAGGTTTGATGGTTGCCGAGCATGAACAGCCTGCTTCAAATCATCCCACAGATTTTCAATGATGTTCAAGTCTGGGGACTGGGATGGCCATTCCAGAACATTGTACTTGTTCCTCTGCAGGAATGCCTGAGCAGAGTTTTGGATCGTTGTTTTGTTGAAATATCCAGCCCCCGGCGTAACTTCAACTTTGTGAGAGATTGTTGAACATTGTTCTCAAGAATCCGCTGATATTGAGTGGAATCCATGCAACCCTCACCTTTAACAAGATTCCCAGTACCGGCACTGGCCACACAGCCCCAAATTTTGCTGTGGGTAGCAAGTGTTTTTCTTGGAATGCTGTGTTCTTTTGCCACCGTGCATATTGCCTCTTGTTATGACCAAATAACTCAATTGTTGTTTCATCAGTCCACAGCATCTTATTCCAAAATGAAGCTGGCTTGTCCAAATATGCTTTTGCATACCTCAAGTGACTCAGTTTGTGGCATCTACGAAGAAAAGGCTTCTTCCGCATCACTCTGCCGTACAGCCTTTCATTGTGCAAATTGCGCTGTATTGTTGACCTATGCACAGTGACACCATCTGCAGCAGGATGACCTTGCAGGTCTTTGGAGGTGGCCTGTGGGTTGTTTTTCACCATTCTGATCCTTTGTCTTTGCCTCTCTGATAGTTTTCTTGGCCTGCCACTTCTGGCCTTAACTAGAACTGTGCCTGTGGCCTTCCATTTCCTCACTATGTTCCTCACAGTGGAGACTGACAGCTGAAATCTTTGAGAAAGCCTTTTGTAGCCTTCCCCTAAGCCATAATGCTGAACAATCTTTGTTTTCAGGTCATTTGAGAGTTGTTTTCTTCAGAGGAGAGTCAAAGAGAAGAACAACTTGCATTTAGCCGCCTTAAATACCTTTTGTCATAACTGGATGCCCCTGTCTATGAAGTTCAAGGCTTAATGAGCTCATCAAACCAATTTTGTGTTCCAATTACTCTGTGTTGATTAGTTACAGGTATTGAAAGAATGTATGAGTCAGTGTTAAAATATAATTATGTTTACATAACTAAGAAGTGACATAATCAATAAACTAAAGATGAAAACATCTAATCAGAGTAGGGACTGTATGTATTGCAATGTGTGCTTAAGATAATCTGTGCAGGCTCATCAGGGTGACGCATGCTGACTGAAGACTGAATAACAACACCACATATTGGAGCGACCCGAGCTGAAGGAAATACTATCAGGACCTGCCTAGAGACAACTCTGGGTCACGCTGCACTCTCAGGATGTGATACCATATCTGAGCGCAGGGAGAGGCATACTAGAAATACGGGAGCGCCTCTGATCTAGTAGGAGTTCTTTGTGTAACAGAGTAGGGACAGGACCGCGCTCTAATTAGAATTGTAATTGTTAGGGTAATAAAACTTGTGTGATTCTCCTCGTTGTCTCTTTGCAAGTTTTGTACTCTAGACTTCAGAAAATGAATACGCTTACAGTATTCAAAGCAACAAAATGACAAGGGCCCACATTTTTGCACAGCCTATTTTTCACATTTGATTTAATTTCATACAAATGAATATTACTGCACTTAAAATCTGTGTCTTTATGGGAAAATGATTGACATGCCACTGTGATCATGTGTGAGTCAATTATTATGCAAACTCAGAGGGGTGCCCAAACTTTTTCATACAACTGTATAAGAGATTATCCTTCTCGGTGTAAATGTAATCTTTTATTTAGCATATTTTACTTTACATCTGTGTGTAGATGTATGACCCTGATATAAGCTGAGATGCTATTAAAATGTGCTTAGAAAAGTGGAGACTGGAATCAGTAAAGAAAAGACATGGGATTGTTTTGTATTTTCAGTAAGATTGTATAATTATTTGCTTTGCCCTCACCAGAGGAAAGAGACTCAAACAGCTGGACTCTGACCACTTTGTGATGTGGGGACAAAAACAACACAACATCATACACTTCATCAAAAATAAACACCAAACAGTCTACGAACCATCCATCCACCATCTCACCGATCATACAAAAATACAACTCACTGATCATACAAAAGTACATCTCACCGATCATACAAAAATACATCTCACCGATCATACAAAAATACAACTCACCAATCATACAAAAGTACATCTCACCGATCATACAAAAATACATCTCACCAATCATACAAAAATACAACTCACCAATCATACAAAAGTACATCTCACCAATCATACAAAAGTACATCTCACCGATGATACAAAAATACCTTTGTGCTGACAGACAAGACTCTGAAGTGGAGCGGCTCATAATTACAGGGGTATTAACCATAAACCAGGACAAACAGCTTTGAACCTCACTTACCCACCTGCTCTATTTCAGATGCTAAAATGCTTTGATTTCATGTCATAATCAAATATAAGTGTGGTTTTGTTTTTGCCAAATCCTACACCGGTATGATATTTATAGTCAAACCAAACCTTAGGATCTATTTTGGGTGCAAAAGTAGGAATGTATGAGACACTGTTCCACTCTGAATAAGGTTATGGCCAGATTTGGGGTGGTGGGGTATATAATAAACCAGCCCAGAACCAGCCCAGACTCAAGACCAGAACCAGCCCAGAACCAGCCCAGACTCAAGACCAGAACCAGACCAGAAACAGCCCTGACTCAAGACCAGAGAGCAGATGAGAGTCAGGACCCGACTCCCTGAACGGCATGGCTTCACAGAGGTAAACAATGTTTATCTGTGCTAAAATCTAGTTAAATTTGATATGTTTAATGAACTTAACTTCTGTACAGAGCTGAAAGGCCCATTATGATATTTCATTGCTCCGGGAATCATCCCCACAATAGTATAACTCTATCTTTTTATTAAATTACAGGTGTTTTTATTGCTTAAAAATCCATTGAATAATATATAAGACGCCTCTCTATAGATATGACCTGTAACTTTGCCTAGTAGGGTCACCTGCTTGGCTCTATGGAGAGTGGAGATGGAGGTTTAATGCCATACTGTGGAACATTCCATAATAATAGTAATGCACTTTAGAGTCTTGTCAAAGCCTCTTAAAGCACTGTACTGTCATCATTCTTCATTCACTCCACACTCTGTGGTGGTGAGATACTATTGTAGCCACAGCTGCCCTGGGACAGACTGATAGAAGTGAAGCTGCCAATCTCCGACCACCAACGCTCAAACACAACTTTCATATTAGGCACTGTGGATTATTTATTTGTGTACAAAACATATACAAACATTTATTATTTGTTCTATGGACGTCTTATATAGCAAAAGGAGAAATTTAATTTGTCAACTGGACAGAGTTTATTTGGTCGAATACGTTTCGCAGCTCATCCAAGCTGCTTCTTCAGTTCTGGTCAGATGCTGGTGGACACTGCTTTATATCTGCCTGAAGGGAGGAGCTTAATTACAATGAAAATTACTCTGAGACAACACATATTTAAATACAGTTTCAGTTAGTCAGGTGGGTCTATTCAATATGGAGTTGTTTACAGTTTCTGTTAGTCATGTGAGTCTATTCAATATGGAGTGGGAGTGGGGGAGTAGTTAGCATATCCATTCAGGGCCATGATGGTGTTTTCACACCTCTGGACATGTCCTGGCTAGTCCTATTGTTTTCCCAGTTTGTTTTGATTTAGGTTTGAGGATAGAGTTATAGATGGGAGACAAATGATGTCTGAGACCCCCATTTCTGTTCAAGGAAGGATTCTCTTTCTTGACAAAAATAGCTTCTTTAACTCCCCTCTCAAACCAGTTCTTTTCTCTGGCCAAGATCTGGACCTCGCTGTCCTCAAAGGAGTGGCCTGTGGCTTTTAGGTGGAGATGTACGGCAGATTGCGGCCCACCCTGGTTTTCCCGTCTGTGTTGATACATACTTTTGTGAAGTGGCTGTTTTGTTTCTCCAATGTAGCGCTCACTGCAGTCTTCACTACACTGAATGGAGTAGACCACATTGCTTTGTTTGTGGCTCGGTGTTTTGTCCTTAGGATGGACCAGTTTTTGTCTTAAAGTGTTTGTGGGTTTGAAATAGACTGGGATTTCATGTTGTCTGAAGATCCTCTGTAGTTTTTCGGAAACGCCAGCCAGGTAAGGAATAGTTACACCCTTTCTCCTGGGCTCTGGTTCTCTGTTGTCCTGTTTCTTTGCTCTCTTCGTTTTATTGAAAGCCCATTTAGGATATCCACAAACGGAGAGGGCTTTCTCCACGTGTTGTTCTTCTTTCTCCTTTCCCTCTGTGCTTGTAGGAACCACTTGGGCTCTATGTTGTAATGTCCGAATGACTCCCAGTTTGTGCTGAAGTGGGTGGTGTGAATCAAAAAGCAGATATTGGTCGGTGTGTGTGGGCTTCCTGAAGACCTCTACCTGGAGTCGCCGGTCTTCTCTTATCGTTACTGCACAATCTAAGAAGGCCAATGTGTTGTCCTTGGCATCTTCACGTGTGAATTTGATGTTCGGATCTACAGAATTGATATGTGCAGTAAAAGGTTCCAAATCTTGAATTTTGATTTTTGAGAAATTATCATCAACAAAGCGATACCAGTGCGTGGGTGGAGTGCCTGGATATGAGGCCAGGGCACTCTGTTCAAATTGTTCTATGTATAAGTTTGCAATAATAGGGGAGACCGGTGAGCCCATTGCACAGCCGTGGATTTGCTTGTAGAAGTTTCCTCTGAACTGGAAATAGGTGGTACTTAAACAAATTTCCAGCAGTTGGCAGATTTGGTCGGGTGAAAGTTTGGTTCTCTCTTCTAGCTTAGTATCCTCCAGTAGTCTCCTCCTTGCTGCCTCCACCGCTACCGATGTAGGGATACAAGTGAAAAGAGAGGTCACATCAAAGGAAACCATAGTCTCATCCAGGTCAAACTGGAGATGCTTGATTTTGTTCACAAATTCGGCTGTGTTCTCAATGTGGTGCTCCGTGTTACCCACCAGCGGAGCCAAGATGGTTTTTAGGTGTTTGGCCACATTGTACGTGATGGAGTCTGTGCTACATACAATGGGTCTGAGTGGTACTCCTTGTTTGTGGATCTTTGGGAGGCCATAGATGCCAGGGATGGCGTCACCAGGGTACAGTCTGTAATATAGCTGTCGATCAATGACTTCTTCCTTCTCCAGCTTCTGCAAGCAATCAATGATCTTCTTTTTGTACACATTGGGGTCCCGTTTTAGTAATTCGTAGGTTGTGGTGTCACTGAGTAGCCTGTTAACCTTAGCCTCATAATCAGCTGAGTTCAGGATCACAGTGCATCTCCCTTTGTCAGCTGGGAGGATGTTTATGCTGTGGTCCTTCTCCAGAGCAGCGATGGCCTTCCTTTCCTCCGGTGTTACATTGGAGGGTGGAGGGTTGGCATTGCTCAGTGCAGCTGTTAATTTCAGTCTAAGGTCTGTCTCCGTGAGCTTGTTGTTCCTGATGGCGGTTTCTGCTGCTGTGATGTAATCCACCGTGGGGATGCGGTTAGGAGTCACAGAAAAATTCAGTCCTTTGGAAAGTACTTCTTTCTCTGCCTGAGTGAGCACCCGGTTGGAAAGATTTTTCACCCAGCGACCTTTGTGCAATGCTTGGCTAGGTTTATCCTCCTTCCTTTTGTTACTCCGATCCTTGGGGTTAGTTTGATGGTGATTTTGGAGTTGTGTAAACTTTCTTATGTGCCGTTCTTTGGTTTTGTTGTGTTGTCTCAACTGTCCCGTGGCTATGAAGTCGTTAATCCTTTGAAACATTTCTTCTGGGACTAGCACCGTTAACCTGTTTAATAAATTGTCTATTTCAAATTTTAAGTTTTCAATGTCATAATTGAGACGGCTGATTCTAAGGCTGAGCATCCCTCTCAGGTAACGCTGGGTTAACCTGGCTGCCCTATGCCCTGGTTCCAGTGATTTCTTCTGTAAAGCCTTGGGAATAAGTTGGTTCTGTCGACATCTCAGGTTAAAGCGTAAATGATTCCTCTTCTCTGCTAACCTTTTAGTGTCCTTTTCCAGCTTTCTTACCAGTCCAACGATGGTTGGCTCATAGTTGTTCTTGAGATGTGTGTAGAATCCCTCAGTCGTCCAGGTAGAATCCATAGCAAAAGGAGAAACTCTGTCCAGTTGACAAATTCATTTCTCCTTTTGCTATGGATTCTACCTGGACGACTGAGGGATTCTACACACTATGGACGTCTTGTAAAAAGGAACTCCCCAGAAGCTACCTTGGTTGATAGAAGGGGCCCCAGAGTATACACAAAACAAAATTCAAAGTTACAAGTTACAATTTCATATTTTCATATGGGTGAAGTGTTTTGCCTGTTGACACAATAATAGAACTTGATCCTAGTGGGATTGATGCTCTGACCTTTGGGTTGGCGGACAAAAAAATCCCCTCCAAAAATCCCAACCACAACCAACAGATAATCAGTCAAGCACAAAAATTAACATGGCCCTATGGAACGTCCGCTCTCTGCTGAATAAAACTTTTATTGTTAATGACTTGATTTTAGAAAGAGAGCTGCATTGTTTATTTCTTTGTGAAACTTGGCTGGGTACGGATGCTGAAGCTGTCCTTGCAGAGGCCGCTCCTCCTGGTTTTAACTGTGCATTTTCAATAAGAAATTTTAAAAGGGGAGGGGGCACTGCATCAATTTGTTCAAACACTTTTGCCCCCAAACCTGTTTTATTTTCACATTTTACATCTTTTGAATACCATGCAATTGTTTTTAATTCCCCTTCAATTTTATGTGTCACGATTTATAGACCCCCCCCAAAATGTCCTCTTTTTATTACGGAGTTTTCAGAGTTCTTGTCGATTTTACACAGTTCTTATAATATGATTATTTTAACCGGTGATTTTAACTTGCACATTGACAACCCCCTTGATCCTGTCTCCATTGAGTTTTTAAATATTTTAAACTGTCTTGACTTCAAACAAATGGTCAGCGGACCAACTCATGACAGAGGACACTCTGGACCTGGTCATCACCCATGGCCTGTCCGCGAGTGTGTCCTCTGTCACTGACTTTGTGAGGCGTTTGCAGACCACTTCATGGGGAAGGTGGACACTATCAGATGTAACATTTTATCCTCCCACAGTAACATGGTTTTAACCACATCTGGGTGTCTGCCTTCACCAGAGGAAACACTGGACAGTTTTGTCCTGGTTGATGCTGAGAGTCTTGACAAAGTTTTCTCCTCGGTGAGGCCCACCACATGTCTTTTAGATCCAGTCCCTACTGAGTTTCTTAAGTCATTTTATGAAGTTTTTAGAGAGGAGCTTTTAAACATGATGAATTGCTCTCTTCAGACGGGGGTCTTCCCTGCCGCCTTTAAACAGGCGGTGGTGAGGCCCCTGCTGAAGAAGAGCAATTTAGATTTTAATGATCTTAAAAATTTTAGACCGGTCTCTAACTTACCATTTTTAAGTAAAATTTTAGAAAAGTTGGCTTTTATTCAGCTCAATGATTTTATTAACTCACAGAACGTCCTGGAGAAATTTCAGTCTGGTTTTAGAGTGAACCACAGCACCGAGACAGCCCTTTTAAAGATTTTAAATGATTTTAGATTCAATTATGACTCACAGAGAGTGACAGTGTTGGTTCTACTGGATCTGAGCGCTGCCTTCGATACAGTAGACCACACTATTCTTTTAACTCGTCTTAAACAGCTGGGCCTCTCTGGTGCTGTTCACAGATGGTTCACTTCTTATCTCTCAGACAGGACTTTTATGGTAAGTGTAGACACCTGCTCCTCTCAGGTTCATAAAATCACATGTGGTGTGCCCCAGGGTTCGATTTTAGGCCCAGTCCTTTTTAACCTGTACATGCTCCCTCTTGGCAGTGTCATCAGGAGACATGGAGTCAGCTTTCACAGTTACGCTGATGATACACAGCTGTACATCTCCATGTCTCCTGATGACACATGGCCAGTGGACGCACTTTTTAACTGTATCACAGATATTCGATCCTGGATGGCAGAAAACTTTCTCCAGCTCAACCAGGACAAAACTGAGGTTTTAGTCATCGGTCCTGAGGCCCAGAGAGAGAAACTTTTACCCAAACTACAGTCACAGTCTTTTAATCCCTCCTCACAAGTGAGGAATCTGGGCGTGATTTTTGACTCTGAGCTGACTTTTATTCCACATATTAAGAACATCACCAAAATAGGTTTTTATCATCTAAAGAACATCGCCAGAGTCCGCCCAATTCTCTCTCGGGCCAACACGGAGGTGCTCATGCATGCTTTTATCACCAGTCGCATCGACTACTGTAATGCCCTGCTCTCTGGTCTCCCCAAAAAGAGTATCTCTGGTCTACAGCTTTTACAAAATTCAGCAGCTCGTGTCCTGACGGGGACCAGGGGGCGGGAGCACATTACACCAGTTTTAAAATCACTGCATTGGCTCCCTGTGTGTTTCAGGATTGATTTTAAGGTTCTTTTAATGGTTTATAAGTGTCTTAATGGTCTTGGGCCTTCTTATCTCTCAGAGTTACTTTTACCTTATGAACCCTCGCGGCCCCTGCGCTCCTCCAGCAGCAGGCTCCTAGTTATTCCCAGAGTCAGGACACACACTCACGGCGAGGCATCATTTCAGTTTTACGGCCCTCACCTCTGGAACTGTCTGCCGGAGGACCTCAGGGCCGCAGAGAATGTTAATGTTTTTAAGAGCAGGCTCAAGACCCACCTTTTTAGTTTAGCTTTTAGATAGCTTGTGCTCTTACTGCCTTTGGTTATAGTTATTTGTGTTTTAGTTGTATTTGTTTTAGGCCATTTTATGTTCTTGTCCATGGCCTTTGCAGTGTTTTTGGTCTTTCCAGTGTTTCCTCTGCGGGAGCCCTCTGTGCCGGGGGTGGCGCTTTGCCTGTGGCTGGCTGGGTGCTTGGTTCTGGGTGCCTGGATTGAGGTTGACTTTTTGGTCGCGCCTCGGCTGGGTGCCCGGCGCCATTGCCTGGTGGCTGCAGCTGGTGTGCCGCCCCCGGTGCGGAGGGCTTCTGTGATGGCGTTTCCATACTTACTTGCATCTGTGCCCAGCCTTATGCGTGTATCTGATGTGTTTACTTGTGTGGGTGTGCTTGCGGGTGGGGGCTGGGACCGATAGTGTGTGTGTGTGAATTTTTTTTTTTTTTTTTTGTGATTTTGACTTGTAAAGCACTTTGTGTTGCACGTGTGTATGAAAAGCGCTTTATAAATAAAGACTGATTGATTGAAATGCTCTAACCACTGAGCAACCATTATATCTCCTCATTACTCAGTTTGACAAATGTTAAATTCAGCCTTTATAATCATTAAAATTCATATTTTTGCTCTGTTTCTTCCAGCGAAAAGCTGCAGACATTGCTGCAGCAGTACATTTCAGTCTGCAACAATGACATAGGCCTCCTCAGAGACTTCACTAACACAAGTGACCAGTGGGAAAAGGCCCGGCAGGCCGAGGTGCAGGAGCTGGACCAGAGTGGACTGTCCGAGCTGGAGATTGGAGCTGTCCTAGAGCAGATCTTTTTTTCTTTAGGTTGTGGAGCGTGACAGCTACATCAAGACTGCCAGGATCTTGTGGGAGGGATTTAAAGCCTTAAATAAGCTATGATTTTTCTGCTTTAAAAGATGTGTAGTCCCTCAGTCATCCAGCTAGGATTCATAGCAATACAAATCTGTCAACAGGCCAAAAGTTTGTAGAGTGAATACGTTCCTCCGCTCATCCAAGCTGCTTCTTCAGTTCTGGTCAGATGCTGGTGGACACTGCCTTATATCTGCCTGAAGAGAGGAGCTAACTACACTGAAACTACTATGAAACTAACATACCGACTTGTGAGAGAGAGATACTTTACTGATCTTGAGGGAAATTCAAGTTTTGTTGCAGCAAACTGTCACAGTTTTCCAATATTTCCACTGCACTTCTCACCCCCAATTTATACCAAAGCGTTACAGCTCGTAAGCACAGCAGCACAGCATACGAGCAGGTATCGCTTTCCATTTTAAACGGTCGGACAATTTACACTAGCAGTGTCATATGCACGTCCAACGGCCGTCATTATGCTACGCACTGTCCAAAATAGATTGGAGTTCTAATTTTGCAGTCTTTTTAGCAGGGGAAAGACAGGAAATGGGTACGCGGTGTCAAAATAAAATTCCGAAGCCCTTTCAAAATATGTTCTCTAAAACCACTACAGTCGTGTAAACACTGTGCGTCACATGCAGGAGCTCAGGGAATGACTCATGATGGACTATGGAAAGTTTACAGCCATGGAGGATAAATATAAAACACTTTACAGCATCAGATAGCAACTTTACAAGAACAACTTCTGAAGGAAAAGGTGCGTGGAGCAGACAACAAGTTAAATGGTGAGTAGCTTCATTAATGCAGCATTGCAGACACGACTTGTTATCGCTGCAAAGCATCGTCTCTCTTGTTGTCAGACATAATTCATCCAATCAACAATGAATACAAAAGCAATGTAAAAAGTTTAGTGTTTAAACATGAGAATCCACAGAGGCTGGCATCACAGGAGCAGCTCTGCTGCCTCTGGTGTAAATTGAAGCTAAAAGTACACGCATATGCAGCTCTGCCTATGTTACGTGTTGCTCACGCTCCTGGTGTAAATTCCGGGTAAGTCGCCTTTGTGTCTCAGTCAAAGGTTGTTTACATTTTCTGTTTTATAGCTAGTATTAGCTAGTAGTATCACAGTATTGATTTAAAATGACATAATAACAGAAACAGGTTTATTTACCAATACAAAGCAGTGGTTGGGGATATGGGGCAGGTGAGCACTCAAATGCATGAGGATTACTCAAACATGCATGAATCAATCAGAATACAACTCTGATATGTCTCTTTTGTAGTTTAAATTCCAATGCAGCTTCTCACCTGCTGTGTGGTTCTTGGGCCGAGGAGGAGGTGTCAAGAATCATTCAAAAAGACAGACGCTCTGATGTGCAATACTATTTATTACAAAAACAGAGTATAGGCAATTAACAGACATAAGGTCTGGGAGATCACCTCTTGCCAAACTGATATCGCCCCGAATGGATACTGACATCACATTATATAGATTTCTATAGGACGTCCCCATTGCACTCTATGTCCGAAGACTTGAGCATCTCCAGATGTGTCCCTTTACATTACATATAAACATTTGGAAAGTGAACATTCCAAACTCAGCAACTCAGCATCTCTTAGCCTTAAGACCTTATAAGGAACTATAGGGTCCCAAGCTTCAGACAATGGACACCAGATACCACACTTTTAAAGACAAATCTGTCCCTGTCCCTGTTCCAAATAAGAAGTTCGCATGTGGGCTCTTCTGGCTCCTTCTGACTCTGGCTCCCATTGACTTACATTAGAATATTGTGGCCCCTCTCTCTGTACCTGCTGCTGTGAGCCTCGTCATTTTGGTCTTAAAATAATAATAATAAATACTGTGGGTGATGTCACACTCGCTTAGTCCACTTCTTTATACTGTCTATGTACTCACTGCTTGGCTTCTACAGTTTGAGGGGGCATTCTGTTTGAGAGCAGTTCCTGCTCCTGATTTAGAGGCACAGACTGATGAGCCATAGTTCCAGACGAGAGCTGTGCCAAAAATCAAAAGATCGCTAGATCGCAATCTCTACGTAGGTCGATCTCAATGATAAGGCATGCGCAGTTTAATCGACAAGTCTACAGCCAATCGTGTGGCAGTAAGAACGTGTGGAGCTAACGAGGATTTACGCTCTCTTCTTATGGTTATGTCTCCTCACCTGTTAACAAGTTCTGATTTAAATCTGCACAACTTGACTAAAAGTCCAATGTCTCTCTCCCTCTGCCTCTGTGTGTGCGTCTGTTTCTGTGTGTGCATCTGCCTCTGTGTGTGCGTCTGCCTCTGTGTGTGCGTCTGCCTCTGTGTGTGCATCTGCCTCTGTGTGCATCTGCCTCTGTGTGCATCTGCCTCTATGTGCGTCTGCCTCTGTGTGCGCGGTGCCGTTTGCCTCGCTCTCTCTCTGATCCAGCCACAGCTCCTCACCTTTTCTCCTCTTTCTCTCCTCAGGTACGTCTTTTTATGATAATCCAAGTTACAATAAGTAAACAGCTATTTTCTTCACCGTTTATGAGCACAACGTAAGAGCTCATTTAGCGCACATACATTGCAGATGTCTCTCTTGATAGCAGTAGCACGCACATGCACGTGTTTCTGCCTCTAGTGGTAATGCGCATGCTTTTAGGCTTAATATGTTGAACAAACGCATTCCAAACTTTAAATATGGATTTATGGATATGGATTTTACCAATTCTATCTACACAAAATAAAAACTGTAGTGGTCCTGACACTCTGCTCTTTATGTCTATCTATGTTTTAACAAGATGGAAGAAAATCGAATAAAAAATCGATCAATATGGGGAAATAAAATTGTGATTCTTTTTTTCCCACATATCGCCCAGCTCTAGTCGACGCTCAGCCTGTGGACAGAAATGGTCTGTGCAGAGGAGCACATGTTGGAAGGTTTTTTTTTTTTTTTTTTTTTTACTGTGCTTTGGACAACATCACCCTGGAGCCACCTCAGATTCTCCTGGAAGACGTTTCTGAAGATGTTCACAGGATGCTCTCCGAGTGATCATCAGGTGATCGATGGTTCATGGGAGTTTGCCCAGCCAGTCCACATGTGTTTTGTGGATCTGCAGAAGGCATTTGACTGTGTCCCTCATGGTCTCCTGTGGGGAGTGCTCTGGGAGTATGGGGTCCAGGGTTCTTTGCTAAGGGCTCTCCAGTCCCTGTATGACCGGAGCAGAAGCTGTGTTCGCATTGCCGGCAGTAAGTCGGACCTGTTTCCAGTGCATGTTGGACTCCGCCAGGGCTGCCCTTTGTCACCGGTTCTATTCATTGCTTTTATGGACGTAATTCTAGGTGCAGTTAGGGGCCGGAGAGGATCCGGTTTGGGGACCGCAGGATCTCATCTCTGCTATTTGCAGATGATGTTGTCCTGATGGCCTCATCAGCCTCATTGACCTCCAACGTGCACTGGGGCAGTTTGCAGCCAAGTGTGAAGCGGCTGGCCATGGTTCTCGACTGGAAAAAGGTGGCTTACCCTCTCCAGGTGGGTGGAGAGTCCCTAGCTCAAGTGGAGGAGTTCATGTATGTCAGGGTCTTGTTCACAAGTGAGGGGAGGATGGCGCATGAGATTGACAGGCGGATTGGTGCAGTGTCGGCAGTGATGTGTCGCTGTATTGGACTGTTGTGGTAAAGAGGGAGCTGAGCGGAAAGGCAAAGCTCTCAATTTACTGTTAATCTACATACCTACCCTCACCTATGGTCATGAGCTTTGGGTAATGACTGAAAGGACAAGATCACGGATACAAGCGGCCGAAATGAGTTTCCTCCGCAGAGCAGCAGGGCACTCCCTTAGAGATAGGGTAAGGAGCTCAGTCACATGGGAGGAGCTCGGAGTAGAGCCGCTGCTCCTCCACGTCAAGAGGAGCCAGCTGAGGTGGCTCGGGGATCTGTTCCAGATGCCTTCTGGATGCCTCCCTGGGGAGGTGTTCCAGGCATGTCCCACCGGGAAAAGGCCCCGGGGAAGACCCAGGACACGCTGGAGGGACTCGTTTCTCGGCTGGCCTTGGAATGTCTTGGGGTCCTCCCGGAGGAGCTGAAGAAAGTGTCCAGGGTGACGGAAGTGTGGGAGTCCCTGCTTGGACTGTTGCCCCCAAGACCTGGCCCCGGATAAGCAGAAGAAAATGGATGGATGGATGGTTTATTCAGTGACACAGATGTTACATAATTTATTGGGAGCTAGCCAGGAGGGTTGTACAGATAAAGCTGAACATATATATGCACCTTTGACTACCTATTACAGTTGTATCTAAATCTTGCAATATTTAGATGTGTTCTCGTGGGATCTCCACATCACAATATCACATGGGTCAAACCGAAAATGTTCATTTTGTCTTCTTATGTACTTTAAACTTCTTAGGTTCTTTTTAAAGATATATATCCATATATTTTATACACTGCTGCAGCATATCCGGTCTGTCGGTCTGGTCTGTGCCTATTAAAAACTCTAAAGACCAACCACACAAAAAACAAAATCGCGTTAATCAGCTCATATGTTCCCCACAAAACGGGCAAAACATCACTCGCTCGCTGTCCATCGTACTTCACCATAAACACCATCAATAGTTCTCGTACTGGCCGCTTCTCGTCGTCACTTCGGTTAAACCCCGCAGTTGGGACATTCCCTTTCCGGTTAAATTTCGCTTGTAAATTTGTTTTGGGATTTGTAAAAGTGTTTCGGAGTTTGTAAAAGTGTTTCGCGACTTGTTAAATTGTTTTCTGAAATGTAAATTTGTTTCAGAACTTGTAATTTTGTTTTATGATATGTAAAAATGGTTTCCAAAATGTAAATTTGTCTCAAACTTTGTAAAAGTGTTTTACTGTTTGTAAAAGTGTTTTACAGTTTGTAAATTTAGTTTGCACCTCTCGGCCACCGTAAGTGACACAGGTGTTACACGTGCTTTAGACCTGCTCTAGTCCCTCGCTAGACCTGGTTTAATCCTGGTTCAGTTCCTGCCTGCACTGGTCCTGGTCTAGTCCTGGTCTAATCCATCTGTGCTCCTCTGGATTTTCACATCTGTTCCTGGTTTCTTCTCCACATGAAAAACATGTCAGTGGTGATTCTCCTGCAGAGTTCTGACACCGCCAAGAAATATGACTTGAGCTTCCAGCAGCCCGTGCTATCTGAACCCCGTAACAGGACGGGTTAAGCGCCTGTGATGGGTTGGACCAGTCATTTCACTAAAACATACTTCACATCATTAGATTTAAGTTTTTGCTACATTTTTTCCTAGTTAGGTTTCAAATTTTACTTCCTGCTCAGAAATCATGACATTACGCTAGGGAATTCCATAACTGTTACCTAGCAACCATGCAGTACACTGGGACTCCATAATGTACATATACATGATCATTTGACAAATACAAATATAAGAAAATGGCTTTTTTGTTGAAATCATGTTTAAAGTATCAGAAAATGTGTTTCTCGCATGTAAATTGTGCCGAACTTTTAGATAGAATTCTCCTATTGTGATGTCATCAGTTTGAGACTCTCTAGACCAGGGGTCCGCAACCTTAAATACTCAAAGAGCCATTTGGAGCGTCTCCCACAGAAAAGAAAACACCTGGAGCCACAAAACCCTTTTGACATGTAAACCAGTGCTAACCAGGGGAACTACAGGCAAAACTACAACTCCCAGAGAACAACAAGCACCATCCTCCACTACAGCTCATAAACGCGAGTCTTAAGAGAATTATTTACACCTTTCAGTCTTTTCATCACAACAGTAGCAACATAAATAAAGTGCATGAGTGAAATAAAGAACTGCGCTGCACACGTACGACCTGCACACGTATAATCTCTGAAAAGTTTAACATGAACCATCTCCAACGGGATAGAAGCGCAGAACAGACTCACCATAGGCAGAACATCCCTCAGTCACAGAAAGAACACGCATATTCCACTGAGTCCTGCCCTTTAGTCCGACAGAAGCTGACCTCATCAGCGGCACAAGGAGCAGCTGTTTTTTCAGCGCTTCTAGTTTATGCAAATTAGCCATCTGGTTTTAAGTTTCGCTTCTGTAAAACGTAAACAAATGTGCGCAAAGCTGCATTAAACACATTATTATTTGAGTCCTCCTCGTAGGAAATAAAAATCCAAACTTAAATTATCCACTGTCGTGTGTACCGCGTGTACCAGTCTCATCAGCCACGTAGCATTAAGCGTTCTGTTTTCTTCACAAACTTTTCTTTTCTTGGATTTATCATCATTGGGCCGAAAATCATACTGCTGATGTAGGTGCCGGTAAGTCTGGGCTGCCAGTGTGTGCGGGTGGCGCACATCGGCGGCTTTGACGCATGTTTTGAGCGACAAAAATATTAAAAACGTTTTATTTAAATGTTACAAGATTACCATTATCTACAATTTTAGATTTACATTTAAAAACGAACAAACTAAAATAAAAATACAATGTAATTAAATACTCATTATTTTCCAAAGTCACAGGGAGCCACGACAGAACGATGAAAGAGCCACATGCGGCTCTGGAGCCGCGGGTTGCCGACCCCTGTGTTAGACTAACTTTATGCTTTCATTTTCAACATGTTTTTCAACTTTTCTTCACAAATTGCTTCTTGTTTGGAGTAAAACTATTATTTATATTTAAATTTTATGCACCAGATTAAGTCAGAATTAGAGAATGATTAAAAAAACATGCAGACTTGAACCCAGGCCAAACTAACTTCAGGTCAGGTTTAGGCCACACTAAACTCTCTGAGCCAAAACAAGGCTGAATATACCTATTAGGGTAGTCCTGGTTTAGACTTGGTTTAATCCTGGATTAGTCCTGGTTTAGACCTGCCTTAGACCTGCCTGAGACCTGCTTTAGTCCTGCTTTGTCCTGGTTTAGACCTGCTTTAGTCCTGGTCTCGGTGGAACTCTGACCTCAGAGTTGGAGCAGATCTTCTGGTTCATAAATCAGGAGAAGATTTGTCTTTGTGACATTTATTGAGTCCAGATGAAGCTCCAAACCAAAAGTACACACAGAACACACAGAGTGCACACAGTATTTTAAGTGCTTTAAGTATTTAAAGTACACACATTATTTAAAGTACATTATAGTATTTTAAGTACACAAAGGATCTTAAGTACTTCTCTCTCTCTCTCTCTCTCTCTCTCTCTCTCTCTCTCTCTCTCTCTCTCTCTCTCTCTCTCTCTCTCTCTCTCTCTCTCTCTCTCTCTCTCTGCTGTATCCCCTCTTTTCCCCCTCCGTCTTCTCCACCCTTTCTACTGCTCCCTCTTTTCTCTAGTTGCTCTTTCCTCTCCTCTCTCCCTCTTATTCTACTGTTCTCTGTCCCTCTCTGCTACTTCCTTTCTTCTTTCACACCTCTTTCTTCTCCTCCCTCCTCTTTCCTCTCCTCCTCTCTCAGTCCATCTGTATAAGCTGTTACTGGACGAGACTCAGACATCATAAACCAGACTAATTCAAACCAGGAACACAAACACCACCTCAGACTTTGTCAAACTCATCACAGCTCCTCACCATCAGCTCCTGGAGCTCCTCCAGCTCCTCCAAATCCTCCGGAGCAGACGTGAGCACTAGGTGTTTAATCACTTTGACTTTGACTTTGAATTTGAAATGCTGCTGGATTTTTCACATTTTAACCCTAAAATGTAACCCTTGAATTATTTTTATTCTGAATTTCATTTGCTGAGTAACAAAACAACAGAAATGTACCAAGTATCATTCATTGTGGTTCACTCACGTTGAGAATGGAAATGCTCATTGTAAAGGTAAACAAAAATCACTCACCTTCAAAATAAAATCTTGAAGAAAAATAATATATTCAAATAATAAAATATTGACATTGACAAACAAAAAGAAAGACAGGTGAAATGTTGTGGACATTATCTTCACTGATCCTCTCTGTGGTCCATCAGCAGCAGCTCATCTGTTTGGCACAAATACAACATGGTTCTTGTGTGGCAAACGTTTAGGGTATGTGGACTTCATGGTCATTAGTGTTTTGTTTTTAAGCCAAAATCATTCAGTTTTTGATCTGGCGCAGTTGAGGGGGTCCGGGCAGGTGAGATGGACTGGGCAGGTGAGGGCTCAGGCTCAGGGGCTGGGAGCCTGTCATAGATCTGCTCTGTGATTCTGTCACATTTCCTGCATGGACTGAAGCCACTGACTATTGATTGGCTGCTGCTGATTGGCTGTTGCTGATTGGCTGTTGCTGATTGGCTGCTGCTGATTGTCTGTTGCTGATTGGCTGCTGCTGATTGGCTGTTGCTGATTGGCTGCTGCCTCATTCCAGACAGTGAGACGGGGTGTTTGTGTGGATCTGTGTTTTATTACAACTTTCATGAGTTTATTATGAGCTAAAAGATATTCAGAGCTGTGCACAGAGGACTGTCCCAACCTCCCTCTGGTCCAGGGTCAATTGTATCGGGTTAGAGCTGGTTTAGTCCTGGTTTAGTCCTGATTTAGTCCTGGTTTAGTCTGGATGTAGTCTGAGTCTAGTCTGAGTCTAGTCCAGGTTTAGTGCTGCTTTAGAGACAATTCCATCACAGGATAGTCTTAGCGTACAGCAGCAGTATCACACCCAGTACTTAAACTCATCTTTTATTTCTCTTCTGTCTTATTCCATGGACAATCTGTCCACCTCTGACCCTCCTGTCTCACCAGATCTCACCAAATCTCTCCAAAGTATTTTGTAAAACTTCCTAAAATATCAGTAAGTTCCTGTCACAGCAGCAGAGGCTACAGTTACACTCATTTTAGCTCAGTCTTTCTTCCTCCTCTTCTCTTTTTGTTTTGCACTCCTCAGTTTTGCAGCACAGTGTCCACTCCTATTACCTCAGACAGATCTCCTCTGTCTCCGGGTCACAGGTGAAAAAGACTAAAATAACTTAAGTTTAAATCTGGATCTTGATGAAATGTCCCAGAGTGGGCTTTGGTCCTGGTTTAGTCCTGGTTTAGTCTTGGTGCGTGTGGGCCCTGTGGTGCAGCTCCATCTCTGGGCCCATCCATCACTGTCCTCTTGACCGTGATCCTGTCTTCTCCTCTGTCTCTCTCTCCTTCTCCTCTTCTCTCTCCTCTCTTCCCCCTCTCTTCCTCCCCTCTTCCTTCTCTGTTTTGCTCTTTTTATTTATTTATTTATTTTTTTTTATCTCACAGTTATTTTTAAAAAGCTGCTGCTCTTGTAACTGATTTGGAAAGAATATGTTCTGATACCAGACTTAGCTCTTAGTACTCCTTAGTCCTAGTTCAGTCCTGGTCTAGTGCTGGTTTAGTCCCAGATCCTGGTCCTGGTCTAATGCTGGTTTAGTCCTGGTTTAATCCTGGTTCAGTCCTGGTTTAGTCTAGTTTCAGTCCTGGTTCAGTCCTGGTTCAGTCCTGGTTTAGTCCTGGTTCAGTCCTGGTTTAGTCCTGTTTCAGTCCTGGTTTAGTCCTGTTTCAGTCCTGGTTTAGTCCTGCTTCAGTCCTGGTTTAGTCCGGTTTCAGTCTTGGTTTAGTCCTCGTTTAGTCCTTGTCCTGGTTTGTCCTTTTATCGATCACTCTGATGTGACTCGACTCTGAGAAAAGACAAATTTGTTCAGAGTCAAAGAATCACATCCTCCTCTCCCTCTTTCCTCCTCCTTCTCTCCTCTTCCTCTGTCTGTCCCACTCCGCCTCTCCTCTCTTTCCATCTCTCTTCCACCTTTCTCTCCTTGTTTTACCTCTCTCTCCTCCTTTCCTCCTTTCACCATCTCATCTAAGGAGAGGACAAAGAAGAGAAGGAGGAGAGGACCTGGAGAGGAGGAAGAAGAGGAGGAGACAAGGAGAGGAAGAGGAAGAGGGGGAGGACAGAAAGAGGAGTAGGGTGATTGGAGGAGTATTTTTAGCTCAGAATTGTCAAGTTAAAAAAAATAGGTAGTTTCATTTAGATGAGTGTGCCTGGAGCAGATCAGCTGGAGTCTGGAGAAGCAGGGGTTCGATTCCCACCAACACTGCAGACTGTTGTTGTGCACTTGGGCAAGACACTTATTCACTACTCACTGCACTTATCCAGGCTTATTTAAACTCAGCTGTTTTTATGAATGTGGGCGCAGATCTTTTAGAGAGAAGGGGAGGAAAAGAGAGAGAAAGAGAGAGGGAGGGTTGTAAGGAAAGGAAGGAGAGAGAGAGAGAGAGAGAGAGAGAGAGAGAGAGAGAGAGAGAGAGAGAGAGAAAGAGAGAGAAAAAGTGAGAGACAACGTGTATTAGAGTGTTGTGAGCTGTGCAGAGGGAGGATTACTGAAACAGGTGAATGAAACAAAACACAACTCCAGAGGTGTTTGTGAGGAGGACACTACATTAGAACAGGGTTAAAGTTCCATTGCGGAACATTTCTTCACAGGGTCACAGGGGAGAGACAGTAAAATCGTTGACGTCCTTTCTCACTTCACATTCTCTTCATTACTGCAGGTCGCTCCGAGGCAGCTCCTACAGGACTACAAACCACCCCCGGGACTACAAACATGTTTGACCTCTGACCCACTGCTCCTCCATTTCCTGTGTCCTTCAGAGAAGAGTGTGCACAAGTCCCTCTGTCTCCGGGGGGGGGCGGGCACAGCAGGCATCACAGCAGGACTCAAACCTGCCTCACTATTTACTAAATAAATAAAGTCCAGCTGCAGAAATATTTACTAAATATTTCTGCAGCTGGACTTACTTACACGCACTACTGCGCAACATGTAAACAAACAGCGTTGCGTGATGACGTCTTCAGGCCGTGGCCCGGTTCGAGTGGGTGTGAGCGTGCGCCATAGAATCCTACGCAATAGAATCCTACGCAATCATGCTCAGTGCTGTTTCGTGTGGATAGGCCCAGGAATTACAGAGACATGAACCATTAACCAGGTCACAAATGTGTAATGTGACAGTGACACAGCAAACTCCACCTGAGAACTCTGACCCGTGTCCAGCTCAGGTTACAGTACGACCACTTACACGACTCATTTCTCTAAAACAAAGTTATCATTAGGTTTAGGATTTTATTGCACATTTTGCCTTGTCTTTTCTAATTTTGAAAATTTGGTAGAGTTTATAATTCTATTTCCTAGTTGGACACAAGCAGCAGATGTGACATGCACAGAGGTAATTCCATAACTGTTACCTAGCAACCATAAAAGCTTTAATTGATGCAATAGTTCTTATTAGACTCATAAAAATAAATGACTGCACCTTAATTTATTCAAATGAAGGTTTAAAGCAAGGGTCATCAAACTAAGGCCCGCGGGCCGGTTCCGGCCTGCCACGCCCCCTTGACCGCCCTCCCAGCCCCTCTGCCCCCCACCACTTGAACTGGCCCTATGAGGGAAACCTCAAAAGTTGTCATGGCCTATTTTTTTTTTTAAATTACTTCTTTGGCAAATAATAACATGTCTGCATTTTGTTGATTTTTTCAATAAAAAATGATATTTATATGAAGTAGTTATATTTATATTTAAATCATTATATGACGTATTTACATTTGCCACCGAATTTGACGCAGATTTTTTAATGTATTTATTTTATAGGCCTATTTATTTGACTTTTATTAAGTGCTGCACACAATTATTATGAATACAATTATTATTAATATTATTATTGTTAATATCAACAGACCTACCTACAATTTGTCATTTTTCACTCTCCTTTGCCAGTGTCAATCACCAGATGTTTCTTACCTTGATATTTCTTACATTTGATGATATTGTTATTAGAAAATAAATAAATGGAATATCTGCGATATTTCAAATTAAAACAAAGTGTTAAGTACTCAGTACTTCTGCAATCCACTAGTAACGATAAACAAAAATGTCCCAGGAATTATGTGTTGATATTACTATATCAACACATAATTCCACATATTATTTGTGGATGGCTGTACCAGGCTCATCATTTCTGCTGCACAATGAGGCCTGCTGGTGGTCATTTTGGTCTGGGTCATACAATTCTGTTATACGGCCGACCTGACCCCGGCCCCCCACCACAGTCAGAAGCGATAATGTGGCCCCCAGAGAAAAAAGTTTGGTGACCCCTGGTTTAAAGTGTCAGAAAAAGTCCTTACTTGTGCTTAAATTCTCAGCATTTTGGATGGAGTTTTCCTGTTGATGACTCAGTCTCATTTACTGATGTAAAACACTGACCACAGGTCCTATCCACCAAACCAAGTCACAAGTAGAACAATATATTGATCCCATGTGTGTTCATTAGGCTAAACTAACTCTTGTGAGCTTTATGTTCTAATGTTGTTCTCTCCTCAAAAACAGACCTGGAGTTGTGTTTGTTTCATTCACACGTTTGAGTAACACTTTATTATTAGTCTGTCTACATCTCCAAATCTCACAATGCTCTTTTCCACCTTGTGATGTCATGAAGTGGTAGTTTTCTTGTCTGAGCAGCCAGTCTCTTCAACATTCTGTTCAAATCCAGAAGGGTCTGGAACCGAACCTGAGCATGACAAAACCAAACTTGAGACGATCCAACCACAGCTGCTCATCATTAGTATCATGTGTCCCTCAAATGCAGAAGACATCTCCTCTAAAAACTCTTGTAACATTCAGAACAAAATCTATCACTTCTTATACCTGAGATATGCCATAGTTTGGTGCTTCGATTATTGATTCTGTAAAAATCTGTTCTGTTTCTCAGTCCTTTATGAAGATTTTTTTCCTTTTTTATATCTAAGTAGCCATGTTTGTTTTTGACAGAACAGAGCATGTGATCAGATCTAATCCACCTGTCAATCACATCCTCTGTTTTTCCGGTTGGTCAGGTAAGTAGTTATGTTAACAGCTCCTTTTACCTTTAGTTCAGTAGAGATCGCCAATTCCAGGGCTGAAATGATCCAAATAATTCTAGTGAAGGTGTGTGGAGTTAAAAAGGCAGTGAAGCACTTCCTTTAATTTACCACATGACATCACAAGGTGGAACACAGTGTTTTCAGTTTGAGAGAAGAACTAAATCTGCAGGCTTTGTGTGTTAAACATGTGTGAATGAAACAAAACACAACTCCAGGTCTGTTTGTGATGAGGAAACATTAGAACATAGATTGGAAAATAGTGTCATATTGGTCCTTTAACATTCATTTGTAGGTATATTTCTCCAGTGTGTTTGTGGTGCACACTGGCTTCATATTTGGCTCCTCTCTTCCTCCTCCTCTCTTCCCCCTCCTCTCCTCCTCTTCTCTTCCTCTTCACTGTCACTGTGGTGTGGACAATAGTCTGGAGGAGGCGCTGGATCGGACAGTTTGACAGATTCTGCCCTGAGCCTGAGACGAGGAGTCCGAGACCTGACAACACCTGACAAAAACCTCACAAAAACCTGACACAATCCAGGACTGAATCCAAAGAAATTGATCTAAATCTGGGTCTAAACTTGCACTAGGAGGACACTGGAATCCTGGGTAATAATAAGATTTGGAGGCAGTGGGCTTGGAGAATATTTTATATTTATGTAACAGTGTGTAAATGATGGTATGCTGCTGGACATTCTGTCAGTGGAGCACCATTCAAATCTGATTTAAACTCATATTTTCTTTTGAATTAGACCTATTCTGCAGATCTTTTGACCATGTTATAGTAGTTTCTTCTCAATGACCCTCTGAACTTGTATTTGGAGTGATTCATGCATGTTTGAGTCATCTTTAATCAATTATTTTCAAGCCGCCATATTGCAAATCAACCCTCACCCTCAGCTCCACCGGTGCACGCCCACTGTGACATCCGCACTTCCTTCTCCAGTTTAATGTTCTTCATGGGTGATACTCGTAGAATTTGGCAGCGTCACGTCGTCATTTTGGTCCAAATGTAAAAACCCTCTGCTCTAATGTGATGTGCAGCTGTCCACAGGAGGGGCCCATGTGGTGCTTTGTTGTCATGACATTTACGGACACATCAGCTCCTTTGGACACCACAGTTTTCTAACACAGAAGTCAGAGCACTTGTTTCTTTTATTAAGTCGTTTTAGATCAATATTGTGATTTAAAATGTCACAGTTATAACAGAATGATCCACAGGTAGATTATATAGCAGACACATGCACTCTGATTTAAAGTGAAAAACCAAAGATCTGTGATGGTCCAGAGACCTCCTCAGCGTTTGGTCCAGGTTGGCAGTTTCACCTCTGCCACTCTGGAAAAGTGCTCTATAAGACTATTACATTATTTGAGAAAGTTTGTATTGTTCTATATTTGAAGCATTTGAGTTACATTTGAGTGTGGAAAATGTCACCTACCCCCTATCCCCGCTCACTGCTCTGGACTTACTGGGATTTTTTAAAAAGTCAGACTCTGGGTCAAACGTAGCCGTTTTTCATCAATAAAAACACAGAAATACAAAGCCACTGTTTGTTACAGTAAAATGTCTCTTTAAAGACGCGGGGCCTGTGAGAGCTGCAGTTTGGAACAGAAAGTCACTGGACCACTCTCTGTTACTATGATGTAAAGAAGTGGACTAAAGGAGAGTGATGTCACCCACAGTGTCCAGCTGCAGCCAACTGAAGCTAATCAGGGCTAGCAGTTACAGCAGCTAATCTACCATAACCATATTAGTAAAGCCGAGCATGAAACCAAAGAGCCAATCAGGAGTGATGCTATTGAAGGTAACGCCCCTTCCCACGCACACCGCTGGTTTAGCAGGGGGCGGGCGCTTAGCAACGCTGTCAATCAAACCTGTTAGTAACTCTAGCAGGAGCGGCCTCGGGGAAAGAAGCGTGATTAATGTTCATACTGTGATTTAGGGTCAAAATAGTGAAAACTCCAGGATCATGTAGAGCGGGTTTATATGAACATTTAAGACCAAAATGATGAGGCTCACAGCAGCAGGTACAAAGAGAGGGGCAACGTGTTTTCAATACAAAGTGAATTGCAACCAGAGCTTGGAGCTACTACTTCGCACCCATGCTCACTTCCTATTTGGAACACGGTGGCTAGCGGGTTAGCTATGTCAATGTATATACAGTCTACGGTACTACACTTGTTTTTGATCAAGTCATCTCTGTTTAAAATCAACTAAATCATGTTCTTTGTATTTTAGGCTGATCTACAGTTCTCAGGACTCTTTCACTGGGACATGACCTTGGACAGAGCAGTTACTATTTTAGCCCCGTTTAAAGGGCAGCTCCTGAAACACATTTCACTTTAAAATCATAAAAATGGCGTCCTTTGGCCATCTGTTCAGAAAATTATATATTCACTAAATAATGTGTTTAATATGTCCTTCATTGGAACAAAAAGGACAAACCTGGAAATAAGGGCAGAGATACGTCCTGGTACAGTCCTGGTTTAGTCCTGGTTTAGTCCTGGCACAGTCCTGGTTTAGTTCTGGTTTAGTGCTGGTTCAGTCGCTCTGATCCGTCTGTATTATAATGTTTTAATGAAATGTGAGCATACATTTTTAATCAGACTTTATTTTTCTGATGCCTGAGGACAGAGGGAGAGACAGAGGGGGGGAGAACGAGAGAGAATAAGAGAGAAAGAGGGAGAAGAGAGAGGGGGAGAGAAGGAAAAAAAGGAAGGAGGAAGAGAGGGAGGAGAAAGGGGTGAGAGAGGAGAGTGAGAGGGTGGGTGTGATATAGAGGGGGAAAAAAGGGGGGTGAAGAGGAGTAGCAGAAGGAGGTGGAGGACGACGTGAGAGTGGGGGAAAGAGAAGAGGAGGAGGACAAGAGAGAAAGAGAAATGGGAAAGAGAGAGGGGAGAAAATAGAGTAGAGGAGAGAGAGAGAGAGAGAGAGAGAGAGAGAGAGAGAGAGAGGAAGAAATGGAGGAGGATAGAAAGAGACAGAATAAGGAGAGAGAGAGGAGTAAACCCTGTCAGGAGCAGTGGATCAGATCTGAGCCCGGATCCTGGTCGGGTTCAGCACCACGGACAGAGACTGATTTTTACAGGGACATACAGGCTCCAAACACAATACTGAACCAGAACTCTAACCGGACCAAACTCAGGACTAAAACAGGACTGGACCAGGACTAGAGTTCAGTTGATATCAGCAGGTTCTAGAGCCGATACAGTAGTTGAACCTGACCTGAGGTGAGAACTCTCAGGTGGAGTTTGTGTGGAACTGTCAGATCACAGATGGTTTCACCTGGTTTCTGGTTCATGTCTCTGTAATTCCTGGGCCTATCTTCATGAAACAAAAACTGACACAAAGTTCAGCATCTTCTCTGTCAGCAGAAATAAACTAAAGTCAAATGATTTTTTCACAGTTACTTCAGAAAGTGGTGCCATTATTCAGTGTTTCAAATGAAAGAACTTTAAACCATAAGATTCATTTGACAAGTTTGTGGAGCCGATCCCAAACAAAGAACGAGAAGGAGAAACATTTGTGGATCAGAAGTTTGGAGAGTTCTAGAAACAGTGACCCATAGAGTTATATTGCTACTTTGCAGCTGATGTCAACAACATTCTCAGAGAGTGGGATGCTGACTGGAAGCACTGCTTTGTCTAAAGCTCTGTTACTCAAAATAGACTTTAATCTGAGCTTTATTCTAACATAATCTGACCATAAAGAGTTGACTTAGTTGGAACTATAACAGGTGAGTTGATTTGTGCTGTTAAACAAGTCTCTCTCGCTTGCACTGATCAGAGGCTCCTGAAAACGTGCTGTTGAGTTTTCAGACAATCTTAAAACTTTTTTGTCTTTGGCACAGAATGATCAAGTTGTAGCCACAGGAGTGTATACAATCCCTCAGTCGTCCAGGTAGAATCCAGACCAAATAAACTTTTGCGCAGTTGACAAACTGAATTTCTCCTTTTGACACTGTATAAAGAAGTGGACTAAAGGAGTGTGACATCACCCACAGTGTTCGGCTCCAAATGAAGCCCATCGAGGGTAGCAGATATTGCGACGAATTTGGAGCTGAGTTCCATATTTGGAAATTCGATCACATGTATCATAGCAACCAAAGAGCCAATCAGGAGCGAGGCTGTTGAAGGTAAAACCCCTTCCTGCCCACACCTCTGGTTTGGCAGGGAGTGGGCGCTTAGCAATGCTGTCAATCAAACCTGTTTTTAACTCTGGCAGGAGCGACAGGGAAAGAAGGCATCTGATTGCGCTGTTATTAATGTTCATATCTTGACTGGAAAGGCAGAATGATATTTCTCTATATTTTTTAAACAGATTAGTGTGGTCCTACCAGTGTTAATTTTGACAAGGAATTTTAATTTAGTTTTAGTCTTAGTCTTTTGACTAAAATTACTTTTAATTTTAGTCTAGTTTTAGTCATCAGATTTGTTTTAGTTTTAGTCTAGTTTTAGTCGACTAAAATTACAATAGTTTTAGTCGACTAAAATTACAATAGATTTAGTCGACTAAAATTACAATAGATTTAGTCGACTAAAAGCTTTTCACACGTATCAGTTTTTACCTTTTACATTGAACATAAAACTATACTTTCTTGAAATCGGGATATTAATATGCAAACATTTCACACTTTATATTTAAACACAACTGTTTTTATTGAAAATGTGTTTCAGTGTTTAAATGGAAAAGCAGTAGCAAACAAAGCACAAAGACAGTATAAATTATTGCTGTCTGTCTTTATGACACCAGTGTATAACACATCAATAACTGTCAAAATGATAATTATTATTATTATTATTATTATTATTATTATTATTATTATTATTATTATTCTCTTTGTCAAACGTGAAGTGAGACCACAGGTCAGACCGTCTTTTTCTCCCAGTCCCAGTCGCCAACATCTTCTCTTAGCACTTGTTGCTCCTCCTCATGTTTCTCGGCGGGGCGCGTTAGCTTTTCGGCACCGCGCAACAACGCGCGCTGTGATTGGCTCTTTAGCGCAGCGGCCGCTCGTTCCTCTCTCTCCTCTCCTGAGGAGTCCTGACACTTATTCGTCACCATGGATCTATTATTCGTCACAGGTTATATTTTCGTTTCGTCTTTTATTTGTTGACGAAAATGTCCGTCTATTTCGTCATCGTTTTAGTCATTTAAAAGTAATTTTTATTTAGTTTTCGTCTCGTTTTCGTCCGCAAAAAACCTTCGTTGACGAAATAATTTCGTCATAGTTTTCGTCAACGAAATTAACACTGGGTTCTACGCCCTCTGCTGAATCTCAAGCCCAGTCAAATGTGATCGTCTAATCAGATTTGTTTATGTCAGTGGCACATGTGAAATGAAGGAGCTCATTGGTCTCCATCATTTACAAACAAAATCATGGTGACCAATAAGGTGAGAGAAGTGCTTCATTGATTTTGCAGAAATCCTCCATGTTTTTTAGTCCTCTGTGATATGTTCCTCTTTATATTTTCTGATATGGGGGACCATGCATGTCCCTGATTGGTTAATCCACCTGTCAATCACACCCATCTGGGAGCACTAAGTGTGTATTCTGGATCCCAGGCATGTTCATATCTTGATTTATGGATAAAACTGTGAAATAAAACCCCAGGATCATGTAGAGCCAACATTACCAACATTTAAGACCAAAATGACGAGGCTCACAGCAGCAGTTACAGAGAGAGGGGCCACGGTTGATGGGGTCTGAAGTGTGCCCATGCTCACTTCCTGTTTGGAATGTGGTGGCTAGCACTTTAGCTATGTCCAGTCATGCAGGATATGGTTGTAGCAGCGGGCAGAGATAGAGAATGTGTATGTTTAAACCAGCATTGCTTTGTCCTTCACTGTCCCTGTTGAAACAGCTCTCCTCTGATTACACACCAGAGTGCCCCCTGCTGGGCCCTCCTCTGGAGACATACGCTGGGTTTCCATGGTACATTCCAGACTTTCGCTGAGTTCCTGGAGACTGAGCCTGACCTTAAAGGTGCTGTTACTACATTATTCCCATGTATTTGAGGAAATGTGCACAGTACACATACAGTATACTGTATGCAAGTGTACAGTACACATATACACAGAAAAATGGTCTGAGAGGGGTCACTCAAATTGCAAACAAATATTTGACCACAATAACATGACTTTTTTATGATTCTCTGTCCACCATGTTTAAATCTTACTAAGGTCGCTTGATTGTGGCTGATGTTTGACCTGTGTATTTTAATCAGGCTGAGGAAACATGAGTTTGTTATAATCCCTGGTGAAGCTCCTCCCTCGGGAGGGAAAATTCAAATGTATCAGGACACAGGACAGTTACAGGAGCAGAGGACACTGCAGTGTGTCCAGGAGGACACAGGACAGTTACAGGAGCAGAGGATACACTCAGGACACAGGACAGGTACAGGACAGAGGACACACTCAGGACACAGGACAATTACAGGAGCAGAGGACACTGCAGTGTGTCCAGGAGGACAGTGAGAGCTGATCTGGAGGTAAGACTTTTCAAAGATGCTCCTCAGGCCTAGAATGTCGTCACTGTAAACACATGTTTGTGGTGTTTTATTTGAAATTGGGGTTAATGTGAGGACTGTGTCCATGAAACAATGTGTTTTTGACTGTCCATCTACAAGAGTGAGACAGTTGGACAAAGATTTGAATGTGCTGCTTCCAGAGTCTTCAACACACAAACAGTGATATCCAGAGC
The DNA here is from genome assembly GCA_029959045.1 of Taenioides sp. WSHXM2023. NCBI lineage: Eukaryota > Metazoa > Chordata > Actinopteri > Gobiiformes > Gobiidae > Taenioides > Taenioides sp. WSHXM2023. The sequence continues at coordinate 30,569,150 of CM057099.1, forward strand.
ACTGCTGTAGCTGTGGGTAAGTTCATGAACATTAGAGTTGATGTTAGTCATTTTTGCACCATTCTGAAAGTGACATTAACAGTTCAAATAAAAAGACTAAAACAAAATAAAAATCTCTGTATCTTTCAGAAAACAGGAAGATGTTTGAGAATCAACAAAACACAGACCACAGATGAACACAGTAAGTAAACCAACAAAAATTATTTTCAACATATACTTCCTAATGAACATTTATCATGTGTTTCTACAAGGTGATGTGGCACTAGGAGGACTTTATACCAGATGCCCTACCTGGAAAGAAGAAAAGCAGCAGATGGTGAGTTTTGTTTCTGCAGGTACAATTCTAATGTTCATGTGGTTCTGTTCTGGTCCAGTATTGTATTAAAGAGTAATAAGTACTTTAAGTTTATTTAAACATGTACAACACAGAGTAGACCATCATTTACAACGTCCTTTAAGGACATGTGACGTTGCATGTTAAAATATTTGTGTAGACAGAATTAAATTATATATATATATATATATATATATATATATATATATATATATATATATATATATATATATATATATATAAGCTCCTGACCATGCATGGAGGGTTCCATCCCAAATCCAGCACCCTGAGCCTGTATGCGAGCCGGAAGGAAGGAGGCCGAGGACTAGTGAGTGTGGGAACCACTGTCCAGGATGAAACAGTCAAAATCCATAAGTACATCAAGGATAAGGCCCAAACAGATGATGTGCTCAGGGAATGCCTCAGACAGTGGAGGTCAGAGGAAGAGGTGCTGGAGGGACCATCATGGCAGGACAAGCCCCTACATGGGGCATACCACCGAAACATAACTGAAGTGGCTGATATCAAGAAATCCTACCAATGGCTGGAGAGGGCTGGTCTGAAGGACAGCACAGAGGCCCTCATCCTGGCTGCACAGGAGCAGGCCTTGAGCACCCGAGCAATAGAGGCCCAGATCTACCACACCAGACAAGACCCAAGGTGTAGGCTGTGCAAAGAGGCTCCTGAGACAGTCCAGCACATAACTGCAGGGTGTAAGATGCTGGCAGGGAAAGCATATATGGAGCGACATAACCAAGTGGCGGGCATAGTGTACAGAAACATCTGTTCAGAGTACGGGCTGGAGACCCCAAGGTCAAGGTGGGGAACTCCCCCAAAGGTTGTGGAGAATGAGCGAGCCAAGGTCCTGTGGGACTTCCAGATACAGACTGACAGAATGGTGATGGCGAACCAACCGGACATAGTGGTGGTGGATAAGCAACAGAACAAAGCCGTGGTGGTGGACATTGCAATACCAAGCGATGGTAATATCAGGAAAAAGGAACACGAGAAACTAGACAAATACCAGGGGCTCAAGGAAGAGCTGGAGAAGGGCTGGAAGGTGAAGGCATCAGTGGTGCCCGTGGTGATCGGAGCACTCGGGGCTGTAACCCCCAAACTGGAGGAGTGGCTAAAGCAGATACCAGGAAAAACATCAGACATCTCAGTCCAGAAAAGTGCAGTACTAGGAACAGCAAAGATACTGCGCAGAACTCTCAAGCTCCCAGGACTCTGGTAGAGGGCCCGAGCTGATGAGGGTGAGAGAGACCAACCACCGTGGAAGGTGAGGAACACATTTATATATATATATCTATATATATATATAATTTAATTCTGTCTACACAAATATTTTGTATATATATATAAATATAAAAAAGGTAAATTTTCATGATACGGTAACATAAGATAAATATACATATTCAGCATGATTTGATCACATTTCATCAACATGAAAAAGTGACGTTCATGTTCTGAGAAAAATACGTGTAGACGGGATCGAAATAAGTTTCAAAGCCTAAACATCATTTTATTGTAAGCAACCGCTTTACATATTGTTTTTACGCAAATCTAGCTACCTTTTTTTTTCAGTGTACTGTATACATGTGTACAGTACATATATATTGTATACTCGTGTACAGTACACATATACTGTGTAAATACTGTATTTGCTGAGGTCAGCATAGTCACATACTAGTTTAACCCTCACCTAAACTCTGACCTGTTTAAAACCAGATCTGAACTGTAAAACATGTTGATGTAATAATAAATGTTGATGTAATCATAAATGTTGCTGATGTAATAAGTGGAGTTAATATGATTAACTGAGATTCAGGAGCAGGACCACGCCTCGACCGCCCTCTCTTCCTCACCAGCGAACCACAGCTCACCGCAACCACACCTCTAATTTCCCAGAAGCCATTTATTCCTGCCTATCCCATCATCCCAGTTTGTCTCAGCTAACTTGACAGAGCACGAGACAGTTCCGTCAGCATTATGGATGACGAGCGAATTATTAACCCGTCCGATTCGGATTCCGACCTGTTCGGCGCGTCGCAGTCCGATGTCTCCTCACATCCGCGGCGGTGCTACGAAGACGGTTCCCAGCGAGCTGTGAGCAGGGAAGATTCACGACACTCCTTAGTTCGCTCCGGGGGCCGAGCCGCGGGCCGGCGCACTTCCTCCAGCCTTCCAAGCGCCATCTCCCCCACGCCGCCACCGCGGAGCTCTGCCTCGAGGACGCACACCCGCCGTAAATATCTCCGCAGTCAGCGGGATCCTCGCTCTCCTCCTCCTCGTCCGCCACTCTCCGCTCATCGCTCGCCCGGCAGCCGCCCAGGGCCGGGTGCAAGTCACGTCACTCGACACGACCGCTGCCAAGACAGCCACCACGGAAGTCTACAAAGCCCCCGCCGCAGCACCCGCCTCGGCGCCCGCCTCGCGCAGGTCCCCGCACAGGTCCCCGCGCACACACACATCCCCGCGCGCATACACATCCCCGCAGGAGTCACCGCGGGCTTCCTCCAACAGGCGGGATATCAGAAGCTGGACCATGGCCGGCCTCCAAAGGGAACTTAAGAAGAACGGCATCGCTTTCAGCTGCCAGGATAATAAATCCAAGCTGTACCACCTCTATTTAGCTTTGGTCCAAGGCTCGTCACCAGCCACTGACGCCATCGGCGCGCCTCCAGTCTCTCAGTCTGCCTCCTCAGCCCCCCCTAGTGGGGGGCAGGTCGTCTCTTCCCCTGTGCCTGCTCCCTCTGTGTTAGACCACCGGGTCGCTTCACTTCTCTCATCCCTGTCTGCGCAGGCTGCACAAAATCCCCTCGCACACACATCTATTCCCCCCATCCCTCCTTCATTTTCTCTTATTCCAGCCATCATGAGTCAGATGGCTTCTTGTGCTCCGACCGTCGTCACCACCACAGCTACAGCAACCTCCTCGGCAGCACCATCGGCCCCGCAGGCCCCGCAAGCTGTAGAGCACTCTTATCTGTTTCCCTCTTCCCCAACACCCAAATGTTTTTACTACTGTGTCTTCCATCTACACTCTAGCCACCGCCATACTTCCAACTCAGCCAGCCGCCTCCATCAATCGTCCGTCTCCCGTTTCTCCGTCCCTCCGGCAGCAGATTATTAACGGTAATTATACTGATCTCGCTCAGTTGATCCAACCCTCTCTCTGCAACGTGAACCAGCCGCGGGATCTACTAACCAGCCAGGGCCTCACTTCGTTCATGCTCCATACCACCCCTTCTAGATCCAAAGATCTCACCGCTACTGAATTCACTCTCGCTTTTTCCTTTTACCAGGACATCATCTGCTCCACTTATCCCAACCAGAGAGCCGAAATAGACGACTATCTGACAATAATCCTCGACCTCGCAATGCGTTTCGGAGGGACCGGATTTTACACTTACCATGTACTATTCGCCACTCAAGCGGCAGGCAGGCTCCAGCAATTCAATCACGGTACCTACTGGGGGGCCCTGGATTCCGAGCTCTACTGCAGGGTCTTCGCAGCTCGCACCGCTCTCTCCTGCGATCTCTGCGGAGCTCCCTCCCATCCCGCTTCCCTTTGTTCAGTGGCCACGCCCTCTCGCAATCGTCCCCCCGCTTCGAAGAATCCAGTCTTTAATCGCCTGTTTTCCACAGCTCCCCCTCCACCCGTGATCCCTCGCCCTACTTCTTCAGCCCGACCCACCGCCCTCGTACCCATCAGTAGAGGCAGCGATCAGCACGGACGCCCCACCCTGTATCAGGGAGGAAGGATGATCTGCAATAACTTCAACGACCGGGGTTGCAGCATTTCCAATTGCAGGTTTCTCCACGTCTGCTCCTTCTGTGGCGGCGCCCATGCCAGGTTCTCCTGCCCGCACAATCCAGTCACCATCGACGAAAAGAGTGCTTCCGACACCGCTATCACCCCAGTGAAGGTAAGCACGCTACTCGTTGCTCTCCGCGATCACCCCGATCGCAAGTTTGTCAATTTCTTGCTCGATGGTTTTAGTAACGGTTTTCACCCTGGCATCGAAGTTCTGCCAGAATCTTCACACTCATGTAGGAACCTCCAGTTCACGCTCACAGATCCCATCGCCGTGGACAACCTTTTGGCGAAGGAAGTCGCTGGAGGATTCATGATCGGCCCTTTCAAACATCCTCTTTTCGAGTCATTCTGTATCAGCCCCATTGGCATCGCCACGCGCAAGTACTCTGGGAAAAAACAGCTCATCGTCGACCTATCTTCTCCCCACGGTACAGACGTTCCCAGCATCAACAGTCTCATTCCCGCCACAGATTTTTCTATGCAGTACGCCACTACCAATCACGCCATCTCCCTCATTCGTCTCGCAGGCCGCGGGGCATGGCTCTCTAAAGCCAACATCACTAGCACCTTCAAGGTCCTGCCTATCCACCCTGATTTCTGGCGTTACTTTGGAGTCTTCTGGAAAGGGTCGTATTACTTAGCCGTGCACTTGACCTTGACCTTCGGCAGTCCTAAAATATCGATTCCTTGTCCGAAGCCTTGTGTTGGATTCTCATCAACAACTTTAAACTTCCTTACATCTTACACCTCCTGGATGACGTCTTGGTCGTGACTCCCGTGTCTTCCCCCCCTCGTCTCGGCCTATCGTCACTCGTCAAAGCGTTCTACGACCTCGGAGTCCCTCTGTCTGAGGAAAAGACCCTCGGCCCCTGCACATCAATCGAGTTTCTCGGCATAACTCTCAACTCGGTCTCATTCCAAGCGTCTCTTCCTCCCGAGAAAGTCCAGCGAATCTCGCTGCTCCTCTCCAACTTCATCATGGCTACCTCGTGCACCAAGAGACAGCTCCTCGCGCTTCTCGGTCACCTCAACTACTCTATCCGCATCATTCCTTAGGGCAAGCTTTCCTTTCATGTCTTCTCACGAAAGCCGCATCCGTCCCCTCCGTTCACTCAACAATACCACTGAACGAAGCTTGCAGGACCGAAATGCGCCTATGGAAGCAGTTCCTGGATTCCTGGAATGGCATCTCCTTCTTTTACGACGAATTCTTGTCCGCTCCCGAAGACATTCAACTCTTAACCGACGCAGCTCCTTCAGTGGGTTTCGGAGGGTTTTATCAAGGAAAGTGGTTTGCTTCCACGTGGCCCCCCGAGCTCCTCGCTTTGAGGCCAGCAGACTGCTCGTCAGCCTTGTTCGAACTCTACCCCATTGTCATCGCAGCCATTCTTTGGGGACACGAGTGGTCTAGCAGGTGCATCCTTATCCATTCCGACAGCACCGCCACAGTCCAGATCCCGTTCCCCCACAATCGCTCAGTTCCTCCGAAAACTCACCTTAGTGTCCGCTCAGCATCAATTCATCATTCGCGCCGCCCATGTTCCGGGTCACGATAACTCCATTGCTGATTCACTCTCTCGTTTTGAATTTCAGAGATTCAGAAGCTTGGCTCCGCACTCGGACGACCAGCCCATTCCGGTTCCTCCATTTTTGGCCACGACCTCGACAGCCTCGCCCCAAGCTCGCTTTCTACCTATCTGACCGGGTGGAACAACTTCAAAGCTTTCCTCGATTTTCATCAACTCCCCCTCAGCTCATTCGACGTCACCACCATCTGCAGTTTCATCACCTTCTCGCACCACTCCAGG